>CAMXCT020001114.1:251970-344470 GCA_947184155.2 Cladocopium goreaui
TGCAACCATTTCAAAAAGCACAACTCCAACTACCTTTCGGTCCATCAGTGGATTCGCTCTGCCATCCATGCATCACAACAACTCACCTCTCCTATAGCGTTTTATCTTTGAAACTTCCGCCGCGGTACTACTGGTAGGTAACTATGATAGGTAACTATGATAGGTAACTATGATAGGTAACACTGATGGGTAACTATGATAGGTCACTATGATAGGTAGTCACAATGATAGGTAACTATGATAGGTAACACTGATGGGTAACTATGATAGGTCACTATGATAGGTAGTAACAATGATAGGTAACTATGATATGTAACCACGATAGGTAACAATGATAGGTAACAATGGTACGTAACTATGAACAATATCAGCTATTCAATTCATATCCTGCTTGGTTCATTGGGAATTTCAGGATCGTATCAGGTCAACTATTTTGTGGGGATATTCCCTGAAATTTTAGCCCTGAAACGCAAGCCTTATCTATGTTAGGTATCTCCAATTTAGGTACCTGAAATGGCCATTGGTTGGTGGTTTCAGCCCAGTAAGGTTAGTAAGTAGATTATAGCCCCAGTGAAAATCATAGTGGGGATTTCACACAAGCAATGTATCTGCAATCGACGGCTCCATATCTAGTTTAGTACTTCAAACTACAATCAGCATGTCCTTTTGGCTAATCAAAAAAAGGCACCCCAGCATCCATTAAAACGTGTCATGCGTTGGTCAACATTTAGAAGCCAAGGAAAAGCCAGATTTTGGTCCTGGTTTTAGTATTATCATTGGATGGGTTTCAGGGAACAGTTGCAGGAACCCCCCATGGTTTCCCATTTTCCTTTCAACCAATCTAGTGGGAATCCCATACCCCTAATATTCAATCATAGTTTACTAGGAGATTGACATATTTGGGACCACATTCACTGGCTGTGTTTTTTTTTCAAACGGATGGGATGTCAATATCACATCCAGCCATGGGGCGCACCTCCATTTCCTCTGGCGCTTCCTCCATGGTTAGCATCTCTGGCAGAAGCGAAACACCCTGCGGCCGGACAAACATCCGCCCGATGTCTCCCGGAGGCGTCCGGCATCTCCGGCGTCGTGCATTGGGTCAATTGACATGGTATATGTCATATCTGGTCATCCCACCATCAAGGAATCCTCTAATGATGGTGGGGTATTTTTATATAGTACTATACACATATAAAGTACACCATATTATAGTACTGTAATGATGAAGGATTCTCACCATCCACTATATATATAATTAATACTGTAGGTATTTCCCTCTTAATCCTCCGGATGGATGACCATCCCCTAATCTGGGCATATCTTACTGGTAAAATGTGTCATTTTTTGCTGGTTCACTCCCACGGCTCCTTGACTAGATCTTCCACGTTTTTGAGAATCTGGAAATCCCATCTTTCACCAAGAAATCAGACAGATCACCATGTGTACCATGGTCAAAGCACCTTGGATATGAGATGATCATCCAACTATTAGTTGGCACTGTATACAGTATGACTTCCCCCAATATCGATATACAAAAATCTTGAGTTTGATATGTCTAATGCGCTGGAATTAGAGACAACACATCACAGTACTGTAGCATCCAAGTTCACCCACCCGTCAGAAAATACGGGCATTCCCTTCTGGTAGATTGACATAGCTATGGAACAGGGCCCATTGAGTTTGATTTTTTTAATATGATTTACATGAATGACCTCTGAAAAATCGTGGCTTTCCATGGCTATGTTCACTGGAGGATACACCCCGAGTTTTGAGTCATCCCCAGCTCCGGTACCCTGGGGTCATCATCTTGCTGGGACGGCCAAGCTCGGCGCGCGTGGCATGTCAAGTGAAACTGGAGCCAATTTTTGCGGAAAAGGGGGGGGATGTCAGGGTGATTTATAGAATCATCTAAACAAACAATATATAGAACAATTAAATTTGATATATATATATATATAATCGTATATATATATATAAAAATATGTATAATGACTGTAATATGTATATATACATATCTATAATAATAAGAATAATAATAACAATAATTATCATATTATATTAATTATTATTATATCATCTAACCGCAACCCAAAACAACATGCTGAGAAATTTCCAACACGTGTTGAACATGTGGGTGTAACATATTTTTATATGGAGTTCTTCTAGACTTACTAGACTGATGATACCAACAAAAGATGGCTTGGACATGGTTGGGCTCTACTTTTTGGTTGATATGAATTCCAAGAAGGCATACTGAAGTGTTGTGGTAATCCAAACCACACCAAGCTTTGTCAGACAAGCCTTTTACAAAAATCAACCTGGAAAGGTTGCTATTTCTGGCACTCAATTCGAAGGCCCCGGCCATGCTGGGACATATCAGAAGCCGAATTGACATGAGACACCTAGAATTTTCTCCCATACTTGGCTTCATGGTGAATAATGATGAATAATGAATAATAAATAGTGTATGTCACACCAAAATCCTGAAACATCCAAACATGTTCAACATGTTCATTCACTGCAGCTTTGATCTCTTGTCTCAACGCTTAGGTGGTTCCCAACAGCTACCCAACGGTTGGACCTGAAGTTGTTTGAATGGCTTTTTCACCCAGGAATCAACTCCTCGAATGCCTTCAAACATCTTCAAACTTTGCAAATATCATACTGTACCATGCACAACTGGTCCCAGTGGTATTTTTTTCTATCCCAAACCCAGCTGCAAACAAAAAATGTGTCGAATGCAATCCGCCCTCAACATCTGCCGACATTTTTGGCCACCATTTCGTCTGTCCTTGAGCCACCGATGTTTGGTCCTCCTTTTCACCTTCGTCAAATGACCTCCAAGCCCCTTGGTCCTCATGGTCCCCTGATCACCTCCCATCACCGAGCTGATGAGAAGCGACTGATGCTGCGACTGGGCGAGTGATGATCACGGCCAGAATCAGAAGATCACGGCATCGGCTGAAAGTGATGATCTTGCGAGCCAACTCTGTAGCTCATTGATATCCAGTGATGCTTCCGTCTGTCGACTCTGTTGGGATGGGACAATCAGTGAGTTGCCATCAGTGTTGCTCCTGAAGGTGTCTGCCTGAAGTGGGCTTCAACTGGTGGATCTTTGCACATGCAAACCCCAGCCCCGCAGTTTTGGGAGGTCGGCACCGCAACAAATGGCTGGAAATCCTCTCAATGAAATCGCTGACATGTTCTTGGAAACAATATGTTGAAGTCGGAAGTTCCACAGGAATACACAAGAACATCCAAGAAAAAACACATTTGATTGGTGGTTAAGCCACCTACAACAAAACAATTGCTGGTCAATTCTGATCATCTTCCTATTCCATGGGAAGGACGCTCACTGAATATGAGTGAACCCACCAATTTACCGACGACACATGCCCATTGTATATCATGATATATCATGATATCCTCTTATTTCAGCGCATATGGCCCCTCTTTTACTTGGAAATATATATGGTTGTTGATCAAAATTCCTTTATCCCGGAACGGCCATTCTTCGCGAATAAAAAAAACTTTTGCGAACCTTTCGCGAACTCCATGTTTATCTTTCGCGGGGCCCATGTTGGCCAACAACACCTCTTATGAAGATTCGTTCACCACCTGCCAAATTACGCCAGAGAATCACGGATCACTCCTTGGTAGCCTTTTAAACATGCAGCTAGCATCACGGAATCGCTTCTCAGGACAGATTTTTTTTTGCAAAGTTTACTGGCCCACCCCCTTCAACATGCACTTTGACTTTCGCCCGCTCTTTCGCATAACTTTCGCGGAACTTTCGCGAAAATATCCCTACTCACAGACCCCGGCCATCAGCAGGGGGTGCACTGAAGGAAAAGCGAAGACCAGGGGCCTTGGTGTTTGGCTCTCGCAAAGCCTCACTTTTGGAAACTTGGCTACTGCTACTCGCATTCTCTGGTGCCCTTCTCCTGCCGGACCCCGGGAAGAAGTGGGTGGCAGCCCTTTACATATTTTTTTTTTCCAAGCCCTACCCTGCACTGAGGTTCATCACGAGAATGCAAGGCGTTGGCGTAGCGAAGGAACACTGCGAAGCTAAAACTCTCGGTTGATGGCTGCATTATAAACACATGAGTCATCATGAAATGATTCGCTATAATCTCTTCGGTTAAGTCTTTCCTCAAACACATATTTTTTGGCATAATGCAACCAATTCTGTCGCGGGCGACCACATCTTTTTTTCCCGTAGTGAACTCTTACAGCGGTATCTGGTTCAAAAGAAACTTGTCTCAGCGGGTCATCATTGGAAGATCTTATTACATGACCAAGCAATTTAGCTTTACGATTCAAATATAAACTGCTAAATAATTGAACTGTTCTGCGGTCACCCGGATCTCGGAAAGCTGTATCTGTACATTTCTGCAGAACTGCTACGTTGGTGTTGCGTCTGTCTACAAATGTCGGCGCTATTCCAAGGATTTTCCTCAGACTCCGTAACTGGAAGGCATCAATTTTGGTTAACATGGCTTGGGTGAGATGGATTGTCTCAAGTCCGTATAGGAGCTTTGATCTAATGACAGCATCAAAAATCAACAGCTGCCACTTCTTATTTGCATTTGTGGCCTTCCAGTACGGTAACAATCTAAACCATGTTTTCCGGACTTCTTGGATTTTGTTGAGGATTTCGTGTCGTATGTTTGCCTCCTTATTGATTTCGCTGCCTAGATACATAGTTTCAAACCTTTTTGGGAGCGGTTCATTATTTGCGAAATGGACCAAGTCATCATCATCTGTACCACCACGCATTTATCTTTGTTGAGTCGCAGGCCATACTTACTTGAAACCGATTCCGTCAATGCCAATAATTCATTTAGAGCCCTATTGTCGGTAGAGAACAAAATTGTGTCATCAGCATAATAAACCATGTCGAAAGTAAGACCGGGGATACGATTATTTGCAACCCTACTGCTGCTTTTAGAACGTATATCGAAATCAACAGAGGACATAACGATAACGAAAAGATAAGGGGATAAAGGGCACCCCTGCCTTGTTCCAGCAGACTGCCTCTTATGGCTGGAGCAACCGTACGCATCTTTGACAAAAATGGTCGGATCTCTGTAACAATTCTTAATGACATCACAAAAATGAGCATTAAAGCCCATCCTTTTCAAGGCCAATATCAACTTATCATGCTGGATCTTATCAAATGCTTTTTCCCAATCGAGTAAAGATAGGCTCAAACGAGTACCCTTTGATTCAGCATAGTCTTGAATTCGACGGATGACATATATGGCATGTGATGTGGATTTGTTAGGGCGAAACCCGTACTGCGTAGGAGATAATTTATCATCGATGGCGTCTTACATTCTTTGCCGAATCATCATCATGTAGATTTTGTAAAGACTGCTAAGAAGAGAGATTGGCCTATAATTTGCTGCATTATCTGTATCTCCTTTTTTGTAAAGCGGGACAACCCTGGCAGCAAAAAGCTCTTTTGGGGCCTCCCTTTGTATCCACCACTTGTTTATCAAATTCAACAGGCATTGTCGGTTTGCATCATCAAGCCACTTTAGAAGTTCCATCCGTATATCATCTGGCCCTGGTTGTTTGTTGTTTTTTGCCCTTTTTAACGCCCCATGTAACTCATCTAATCTGAACGGTCCATCGTCCGCGCCATTATTATTCCATATGTTAGATTCATCGGGCATGCCTATGTTAAAATCATTCATCCAATGATTTGTTTCCAAGTATTCTGCAATTGTTTCTGCCCTACTGGTTAACGGAACTCGTTCGCCGGCACCATTTTTCATTTGGACGTATTGTGGAATAAACTTGGTCTTCAGCTGCCTGACTGCTCTCCACAACCCTGTCTTATTAGGATCATTAGGATTTTCATTGAACTGTTCAATCAAATGGCTCCGGCGATCGAGCCGCGCAGATTTGGCAATTTCTTTATTTAAGCTACGAATTTGGTTTGTCGGCGCTCCGTTTCTTCTGCATTGGTTTCGTTTCTCAATTTTATCCCAAGTGTTTTTTGTGATGTATGTTTTTTTCTTTCCAGGGGGTACTTTCTCCAGAGCGCCCGCCGCCGCTTGCAGGATACCTTGCACCAAAGTCTGAAAACACACTTGGTCGCTGGAAAGAAATTTATGGCACTCTTGGTTGTACCTTACCCATTGATCGGTAGATGGCTTCGAATATTTATGAAGGGGTTCGGTATCCAGCAGTCGCGGCGGCGGCTTCATGCTGATGCAAGATTCAAGGACAAGGTGGTCTGAGTCAAAAGCTATATCACGTCGACTTTGGACATCGTCACAAAAGGATTTCCAATCTTTGCTTGCCAGCCAGTAATCGATTTGAGCATATCTTTCAGCAATAAAAGGGGGTCCGAAATCTGAATCATTTGTCTTCTCCTTATAGGTAATCAACTTTTCTGGCGGTTTCGAGAACTGGCTGTTTACATATAATGATTATAATGATTATAATACCCAACTTTCGCGAAACTTTCGCGAAATAAAATTTTACTTTCGCGAACTCGAAAAAAAAACTTTCGCGAGGGTTTCCAACATAACATGCACGGCTTTCGCAATTAAAACTCCTTACAAGGACCTTTAGATCGATCACCATATATTAGTTTGGTGGACCAGTAGACCAGTAGCTCAAAATCCCATGACCTGGAAAACCCAGCTCCACCCACCCTATGTGTTTCGCCCAGGTTGCCATCATTTCCGCACTGGGCGGTCTGTCAGGCGGCGGAAGCTCCCGCAAACGTCGCTGTGCTGCCAGCTGAGGGCCAGACGGTTCCACCAGACCCGGGAGTGGCGGTTGGTTCGGTGGCGCGGGGACTTGCAGTTGGCGCTGTCTGGTCTTAGGCAAATCAAACCTGGGACCCCCAAAAAATTGGGGACCAGAAGCCAAAAAGGCGTAGATGTAGAATCATGATGAATACTTAAGATTCACTATATAATCAGTTGGGTGATTCAAACTCTGCTATCTTTGTCTTCGATGGACACTGAGCAAATACCATATCAATGGGAAAGTAAACATTCCAAGACAACAACTATTTTGATATTCAGCAGGGTTCCAAAATTTGACCAATAGACAAATAGAGGTTTGGCTTTGATGCTTGTCATTCTTGTAATATTACTGCAAACGGTCCCAATGCAATATACGAATCAATAATTTTAAGCCAGGCCATACCTATGATGTTATTCATATATTCCAATTCATAAATTCAATGATTTTGGGATAGTCCTCCCGACTTCGGGGGTGTTAAACATAGAAATCTGTCAATCCACCAACCACAGAAGGTATACGTATACCCATGCTGGAGTAGATGTGACATTGGACCACCTCTTTGGTCAAGAAACTGTGACATCTGTGGTTCCAGAGCACTCAAAGGCTTCAAACCTGAGAATTCAGTGGCAACGGGAGATGGACCAAATGGCTGTTCGTCTTGTGGCGGAGGAACTGTCCCTGTTTGGGTTGTCTGGTCAACTGATAGCTCTTGGCAGAGTTTTGGCTTGTCAGCTTGAAATTCTTCAGGAACCTGCTTCCCTTCTGGTTTCTGCTCTGGAATCTCTTCGGACTTCTCTTCTTCTTGCTCTCTCTGCTTTTCAATATCTTCGATCTCCTGCTTTTCCTCCTCGTTCTGCGATTGAAGCTCGGGTTCTTCCATCTTCTCTTCAATCTTATCAGGCTCCTCTGCTTGAGTTGGCCTGAAAGTATGGTACCTCATTCAATCCCGTGGCTTCAAACCCAATGTTCCCCATTGTTTAGTGGACATAGAATCACGGTCCCCCATTCTTGGACCACCTCAAACCTACAGTGAGGTCTTCAACAGTGGAACATCATCATTTCTTCCCCAAAACACACACAACAAAAAAAACATTTAAAACAACACATGTTTGGTCAAACAAAAAAAACGTAGCTTCCTCCTGCTGCTCCTCCATCTTTTCAGCTTCCTCCCGGCTCCTACGCCCCAGGGCCGGCGGCTTGGGCGGTTTCCGGATGGCTGCGCCAGGCGCCGCGCGGATCTTCAGCGGCGGCAGCGCGGGGCCGGAGCCGTAGCCGGTGCCTTCGTCGCGATCCAACGCGCCCAGGAGGTCTTGGTGATGCTGCAAGGATTCACCCAACTGACCTTGGCGGTTTTTCTGGTTGCTGGTGCAATGTGCCCATCTTGAAACATGTGAGTGAAAGTCAATGGGGTTGGGATGACATCCCATATATTTTACGGAAAATAAAACATGTTCCAAACCAGCAACCAGTTTTTGTTGGGTTCTTTGGGGATTGATATACCGTCTTGTCGATACCTGTTCCAAAGCATTTAAAGATGAGGGTTTGGCAATGTTTGGCATTGGTGGGTGCTCAAAACAAATCCTAATATTTGTTGGTGAATATGGGCTGTGTCACGTGTCAAACAAAATGCTGTCCTTTTGGTTGATTTGGGGATGGGTCGATAGAGTCGATACTCAAAAACGACCATCTGAAGTGATGAACATGCATCAACAACCGGCCGCTTCTCTGGTATAAAAACCTGAGTAGCAAGAGTTTCCCAACTGCGAAGAGTTGATTTTTTGCGTGGCATGGTGTTTACTCAGGGTTGCCCCCTAGCCACGCCAAATACAACGGGGGATATCTGGTATAAACAACAATGGCCCGGCTGGTGGCAATGATTTAACTACGATACCCGCGCCGGGACCCAGTAGCTTGGAGCAACCCTGGCAATGCCCGAAAACCCCACAGAATCTAGTTCTGTATGGCTTGAATCCAACGACTCAAATGCTCGCGTTGCATCGATTGCATGGCATACTTTTCATCCTTCTGGCGTTCCAAGAGGGACAGCCAGTCTTTGTCTTTTCCAGGCAACTTCCTGGGCGTCTCAACACCCCAAGAAGGATCATCATAGCATTTCTTGGACCGAAAGCAAACACAATATGACTGAAACCACTCACCAAGCGTCCACGTTGATTTGGGTTTGAAGCCCTCATGAAACTATATGAAACTTAAGTTGAGGTTAAACAACACATCAACATAGAACACATATCGCAGAATATGGGACCCTCTGGCAATCAAACATAGATACCGGAAAACATAATGCTATTCATAGGGAAGTCATCCAACTACTTCAATGGGCGATGGTTTCCAGTTCGCAAACTGTCAAACTACAGGAATGTACATTGATTATTTCGTGAAACCAATATCAATCATGCAACTTGTTCTGAATTTCAATATGTACATGACTAAATGATATAATTATCAATATTTATCCAATATATATATATAAATTATATAAATAAATAAATATATCACAACATATGGTACATCTATGTTCACCAGCGAGTTTCAATTGCGTCTCTTGTTCCTTCCGGTGTTGCAACTGTTGCAGATGCAACTGCTGCACTTGCAGGTCACTCAGTTGCTGGAACAGACCACCTTCATGAGCAGCTCCTGTTGGAACTGGTGCAAAGAACTGGGTCCTGTTCGGTATATCTACCAGCAAAACATCCATAAATATCATAGATGTCACCGGGTGACATAGACATGGCGATGATTTATGGATGTTTTTTCTGGTAGATATATATATATATATAATACCGAACACCACCCATGTGTTATGTGTAAAAATGGGTAAATCATCGACTTTTCATGCATGTTCCCATACAGTAGCAATGTTAGATTACCAAAAGGCACAGGAAATGGCATGTTCACCCACCAAGAATGGGGCACCGGGCTGGATAAAGGTATATAGACAAATATATACAAATCCGCCCACACCGCTTTGGCGGTGAAGGCGTGCTTATTGGGGGGCAAAACAGCAACACTAAATGCTCAATGACATTTGTTAATATAGCAGTCGCTATATCAGCTTTAGCTGGGGGGGGGGGCCAAAAACGGTTTCGCACCGAGACCAGAATACGGTGGTGTTTTCGGCATTTTTCGAGGATTTTTGGGTGTCTGAGCGCAAGAGGGTATTGAAATGGAATTTTGGGTCATTTTGGTAGCTTTCCGGCAATGGAAAAACGGCCAAAAATGAAAATTACTTTACTTCGTGTGATCCCCACCATGACATTTATACATTTTCTTACTGGCAAATCTTCTGGCATTCTATCTGACATATCTTCTGACATTCTATTTGGCATTCTATCTGGCATATCTTCTGGCATATGATCTGGCATATCTTCTGGCATTCTATCTGGCAAATTTTCTGGCATTCTATCTGGCATATCTTCTGGCATATTATCTGACATATCTTCTGGCATTCAATCTGGCATTCTATCTGGCATATCTTCTGGCATATATTCTGACATATCTTCTGGCATTATATCTGACATATCTTCTGGCATATATTCTGACATATCTTCTGGCATATCTTCTGGCATATCTTCTGGCATATCTTCTGACATATCTATCTGGCATATCTTCTGGCATATTTTCTGGCATTCATCTGGAAATTTCTGGCATTCTATCTGGCATTCTATCTGGCAATCTTCTGGCATATTATCTGGCATTCTATCTGGCATATCTTCTGGCATATATTCTGACATATCTTCTGGCATTCTTATCTGGCATTCTATTTGGCATATATCTTCTGGCATATCTTCTGGCATATCTTCTGACAGATTTCTATCTAATTCTATCTTTGTCCTATCTTCCTACATGAGGTCCGGCAGGGAACACTGGGCGTGGATACTCGCGGTTGAGGTCCGGCAGGGAACACTGGGCGCGGATGGTCGTGGTTGAGGTCCGGCAGGGAACACTGGGCGGGATGGTCGTGGTTGAGGTCCGGCAGGGAACACTGGGCGTGGATGGTCGTGGTTGAGGTCCGGCAGGGAACACTGGGCGTGGATGGTCGTGGTTGAGGTCCGGCAGGGAACACTGAGCATGGATGGTCGTGGTTGAGGTCCGACAGAGAACACTGTGGATCGCGGGTCGCAGTTGGACGAGGAGGACGAGGAGGAGGACGAGGAGGAGGACGAGGAGGACGAGGAGGAGAGGAGGAGAGGAGGAGGAGGAGGAGGACGAGGCAGGAGGAGGCAACTGACATAAAATCTAACAACCCTCACCTGGCAGGCGGGGAAAAAACATTGTACATAGCAAGATTGTGCAGGGTTTTTGGATGCCAGAGCATTGAAAACACTGCAAAAACAAGTGTTTTGGACTGACGTTATAGCAAAAAACGTGTAAATTACCGTATGCTTGACTGAAAACACTGTCAAAAGCAATGTTTTGGAAGGATTTACTGCCTTTATGGCAAAAAACGTGTAAATTACCGTCTGTTTGACTGGAAACATTGGAAAAAACACTGTCAAAAACAATGTTTTGGAAGGATTTCTTATATATATGTTGGAGTTAACTACCGGCATTGGAACATGGAAAAATTGAAGAAAACACTGTAAATAGCGGTATTTTCAACGGTTGGGGAGATAAGGGAATTGGAAGCATTGTCGAACATGATGTTTTCGACCGGTTTTATGGCGACAAAAGTGTAAAGTACCGTGCTTTGAAGGAAACCATTGCAAAAACATGGAAACCCATTCAAAGAACACGGGATTTGGGGGACTATCTAGGCGTCGTTGTCTAGCTATTTGAAATTCCGCAGCTTGGAGAGCCTCCAAGGGAGGGAAAAGTGAAAAATTCCATAGCTTGGGAAGCTGTCACGGCGGGGAAAAGTGAAAATTCCCTAGCTTGGGAAGCCCCCACGGGGGGGAAAAGTGAAAATTCCCTAGCTTGGGGAGCCCCCACGGGGGGGAAAAGTGAAAATTCCCTAGCTTGGGGAGCCCCCACGGGGGGAAAAGCGAAAATTCCCTAGCTTGGGGAGCCCCCACGGGGGGGAAAAGTGAAAATTCCCTAGCTTGGGGAGCCCCCACGGGGGGGGGGAAAGTTAAAATTCTTAGCTTGGGGAGCCCCCACGGGGGAAAACCACCCTTAGCCCCTCTCACGGACCGAAATAAACCTGCGGTGTGGGCGGCCACCCCACGCGAAGCGGGGTGAATATAGTATCTGGCAGGATTATCTAATCCAGCAAATTTGTATGGTCATCCATGTATATTTGGCAGAGGGTTTGTCTCAAATTAAATTGGAGATTGCCCAATTTAGATCAGTGTTGAGAAGCATGATAGTCAAACAGTGGTTTTGTTTTGGCGTCCGTAGCCTATTGTCTGGCAACCCAAACTGGCTGAATCAAACCAAGTCCCCAGCCTGAAAGGTTGAGTGATTTGCGGATGATTCCCAATAATCAACCCGGCCCCAAATCTGCAATGACAACTTCGCAGGATCGTGACACACAACTGGCTGATCATTTGCGTTGTCATGAACCCCTTCAGTTCATTAGTCACTGTCACTAAACGGTACGTAACTACATTTAAATATACGGATTTTTAAATATACGAACTGGTATTTCAGGCTACCTCCGGGAAGGTTTTCCTTGGTCCGGCCATTTAAACATACGGAATCCAAATTATTCAAATATACATTTGACTCTACTGATGGAACTCGTGTTTCATACTACCTCCGGAGCCTCGCGGTCTGACCCTCCTCATATTTAAATGTCGTTAACGAAACATATTGGTGACACATCCCACATCTTTATTGGTTGACCATACACCATGTGGGGGTTTCCTAAATCGGGGGTACCACAATAGCTGGATGGTTTATTTCAGGGAAAATCCGAAAATAACATGGATGAGAACTAGGGGTACCCAAAAAATGACGAAACCTCCATATAGTTATGAAGTAGTTATGTATCCCAATATTTAACCCTGATATTAGGATATAGTAGGATGATTTTCCCATATGATGGCATATTCCATGTCATTGTTTCACAATCCGAAATCAAGAGCCAGCAGTAATCTTTCATCCCACCTTCTGGTTTCTCACCCGATGAGGATGCCAGCAGATTACCTGGCTTCCATGTAAAAAAATACAACTCGAAAGTTAATAAAAAACACATATCACATATCATTATAGTTCAAATCTACAATTTCAAAAACACAAAATTGAACAACAAAAACATGAACCATCTCACTGAACCCAAAACAACACATAAAAATCAACAAACAAATCAACAAAACTGCCAGTTTCACCAAGTGACTGGCCTTGGAAATCTCCATGGCCACCTTCGAGGAATCTCCGCGGACGAAGCGCAACTGCTGCGGCCGCTGGGCCAAGGACTTCGTCAGCTCCGCTGGGGACATGAGCGAGGCTTGGGCGCCTCCCACCAGCCAGAGAAGATCTCCTGACGCGACGGGCTTTGGTTGGAAAAAAACTATGGAAGATCATCATTTTTAATAGGTAAACCATCTATTTCTATGGGCCATCTATACCATGGCTATGTTAAATAACCAGAGGGTACCTATTACCAATCTTACTGGTGCTAAACGTAGGGAATGGATAGGAAAGGGGGAATGGGATGATTATTACTAGTGATGACTGGGATCATTCCCGAAAATTCCCTGCGTTTAGCACCAGTAAGAAAATGATTGGTGATGAAGGGATAAGATGTAAATTATGTAAATTATGTGATAGTTAATGATAGTTAATAATCGTTAATGGCAGTTTTTGGATACTAGGATGGAATACATAAATATTAATCTTAATGAATAGTGAAGGTCAATGAGAAATTATCAATACGATTCAATAAGCATAAATGAACCATGAAGTTATATTCCGTTTTCCCTTCTCATTATACTGGTTGGTTAGTACATATTCCTATGGGTCGGTTCATAATCCTCAATAAACAACTTCGCATAACCCACAATGTATATTTAATCCATCAACAAAGGTATATTAAGGGTTCATCTGTGTATGTGTCAAAACATGGTATTCCTTTTATATAGTAATGGTAGTGGTTGTGTGCTTCCTATTGCTGGTATAGATCCCCCAATCTAGGTATAGATAACCCAAGGTTTGACAGCAGACACGCGGATCCAGAATGGTCCACACTCCATACCCCCAAGCGCAGGTGGCGGGCAGTACGAAGTAGAAACTATCAATGGTACTAGCAAAACGTGCAAATACAATTACGAATTACTGCCGTGTCTTTCTCAATTTCTTCATAAATTGGGAATATCGGTTGAATCTTGTGTAAGTGGAAGGTTCTTCGATTGCTTGGAAGTTGAGAGACGGTTGGATATCTTTGATGTAAATCACCTGATGCAAAGCCGCGGAAGATTGGAGGGATTGAATGTATCGTTGGACCGCAACGATTGTCTCCGCTTGTCGAGGAATAATAGGTCTTCTTGGTACCCCAGCAACGGGGCAGACATGTCCAAGTCTCTGTAATGATTTACACTTTGACTCCTTGAACGAAGGGAAAAAAATTTGGGACTCAATTGATTGCATATTCTGAAGAAGATTTCGAAAAGTGAGAATCTGCAAAGAAGCCGCCCTTTTCGATTTGGGGAGCAAAATTGCCTGCGAACTGTGGTAAGGAATGTACACAGACTTGGCCCCATAGCCCTCCAAACGGATAGGAAGGTTATGGCCCGTAACAATGTAAAAATTGAAAATCAGTTCAAGCCAACTCATACCCCAATCATTTTTGTCAGCTTCCTCATAGTTCTCTGGCCATTGCAAAAGCCCGGCCCATAAAACAAGTGCTTTGCCCAAATTTGCTCCCTGAAGACACATACCAAATATGTCATCAGAAATAGGGGCAGTGACCAAAAATTTGTAACCCAAGGTTTGACCATGGCACATATGGGTATCAGTATGGGCCAACATTCAAAACCAAATGGACCCCCAAATATTAAAAAAAAATCCACTTCTTGTACTGAACGGTATCTCGTTTTGGGATAGCCTAAATTTTGCCCCATTCCCATATGATGTAACAATGAAACAGTGTCATTCAATATGGCATCATGTTGGCCAAGAAAATGTCTGGTGCAGCTTATACAACTGGAAACTGGGCTCTTCAGGACAATGGAGGATCCTGGAAAGACCATCCCAAGCCAACACCCTGAGAATCGCAATGGTGTAAAGATCCCACCATTAAATATCTATATAGTACATTACTGTATCATCATGGTATACTATACCTTGAACGAATCGTTCTTCAACAAAAAAGTAAATTTATCATCCCCACCTGAGAATCATATGAATCATCCAGCGCCATGAACCCCCAAACTGCTCCTTCTTTCACTCCGTGCTCATCTGCAATCTTCTTGGGAAGGACTGCGCCAACCACCACCGGTCCCGGCGGCCAATGTTTGGGGAAAAAGCCCAGAGCGCCAGCATCCGCACCAACGTGCACATCGATGATGACCTGGCTTCGAGGAGGCCATTCCCCAATATCTCTGGTAATTAAAACCCCAACTATTGTCTATAGTAATTAGGGGGGTAGCCCCCAAGTCCCCAGCGATTGTTTTTTAGATAATTCGATGCTTCCATAAAAAAAGACAGCCGTTTGGGGGTTCTTCATCCAGGGTTTGACATTTGGTGATGCACATGATCCTCACATATCATGATTTCTGCTTCGCGTTGAAGGGCCACCACCAAGACATTGGAGTTGGTTCCCATGTTCATCCCTCTCGCTGGTGCTTCTTGGGTGCTTCTTGTTCAATCTTGGGGGGTGCATCTTGTATTGCTCTTGTTTGAATCACCTCAACTGTATGTGTTTTTACTGTATATACATATATGATTATATAATTATATATGATATGATATCATCCCAATGCAATGAGTGTGGTTCAGACCAAATTGGTTCTTCACTGATATACGCTATTTTTTTTCCCTTCATAGTAATTTCTGTACATCAAAAAAATGCGGTTCCACAGATGAAATATGATGAAATCATGTATCCCAGATGTTCAGCAACTTTCTGACCTCCCTGGGACTGTCGGACTCTTTTTGTTCCAGGCCAATGGTTCAGCATGGATTGCCCACTAAGATTATGCCCAAATATTCAGTATCCATATAATTTAATATCTGGTTGGTGGTTGAGCCACCCCTCTGAAAAATATGAGTTCGTCAGTTGGGATGATGAAATTTCCGTGATATAATTGAACATAAATTATATGACACATACTTGTTGCTTTACATTATTGTATTGATAGGTACAATAGTACAATGTAAACACATACAGGTACGGCCGTATGTATCCAGTCAGCCACTTTCTGAATCACGTCCATGCCAATCTTTCACAATTGCATCCATGGTCCATCTGGGTTTGTCTGAAACTAGAGGATCAAACAATTTGCTAACTTATCATAATTATCCCGTGAAAGTAAGCATTTGGGGGAGTTAATCACACCCAAATCTCATTATATCATCCATTGTATCTTCACTGTACCACTATATTCAGGGCTTGGATTCTGATGGTAAAAAAACATTGTTTTACAACTTCTCAGTTCTAAAACAAATATACTAGTAGCCAGCCGTAAAATATCCCCTGGAATCCCACATCACATGCCATCCCAGCCCAGTACATCTATCATGTTTATTCATTTTGCCCATTATA
Organism: Cladocopium goreaui; assembly: GCA_947184155.2. Lineage (NCBI taxonomy): Eukaryota > Dinophyceae > Suessiales > Symbiodiniaceae > Cladocopium > Cladocopium goreaui. The sequence goes on from CAMXCT020001114.1 coordinate 268,406, forward strand.
CCACCAGTATTCATCCCCATTATTCCTTATTATCCCCATTATCATCACCATTCTTCAGGCACACCTATAGATCCTATAGATTATAGATGATTATAGTTTACCAGTATCATCTTCATTTACCATCTGGTTATTTAACATAGCCATGGAAAATCACCATTTTTTAGAACGGTAAACCATCTATTTCAATGGGCCATCTATACCTCTAAGCCAGACTTCCCCATTCTCAATAGCTAATCCTACTTCTATTCGTTTTAGAGCAAAAGTGAACAAACATAAAAGGATCACCTGCACACCCAATGTCCATCGCTGTAAACATCTGTAGGCCCACATGAATCAATGCAACTTGTCGCACACAAGTCACAAACCTGCTGCACACACCCCGCAAGCCCCCAGCAAGCCATCTGAATGGCAAAATCATTTTCCACGAAACCCCGTGTGGATCAGTTTTGCGTTTGTCATCTGTCTAGCTAACACGTGGACGCTTGGGCTGCCGTTCGGCAGCATCAGCAGCTGCAGCTTTCACAGCTGCTTGCTCTGAACACGTCAAACTTTGGTACCACTCCCACGCCCATGCCAAAGCGCTGCGAATTGCCGCATCTTTGGTGCGGGCTGTGCAGCGCAAACCAGCGTGGGCACCCTCTGAAAAACTAGAGGACTTGGACCTACGACCATTGAACTTCATGCCAAGAGGAAGATGAACCTGAATGAAGGGCGAAGCTGACTTCGGCTCGCCAAAGTTGGCGGTGCAACCAGGAGGCAAGTCTGATGTCTCAAACTTTCCTCGGTTGGGCCCAACGCCTGGAGGTGCATGTGCCCCATCTTCTCGTTCCTGTGGGCAGTCAGTGTCACACCGCAACATGAACGAATGAAAAGCATGGGAAAAATAATCTCTAAAAAGCATCGAAATGCATGCATGTGCACTGCACCCCAAGAAGGAATATTTGCTGCCTGCTTCAACACAATACCCCAAGCCCCATTCCCAGCCTTTCGTGGTTCAACTGGCTCATCCATGTGAACGTCTTCCTCCTGCTTGTTCTCTACCTGATTGGCTTCCACTGGCACCTGCAGGAGCTCTATGGTCTCTTCCTCTCCCTCCGGGTTAGGAGAGTCACCCAGCACATCTTCGTCTTCACCATCAGGACACTCACCATCCTCCTGAACAGGATGGATTGCAAATCATGATGACGACATATGAATTTCACCGCGAGATTCAGCTTTGTTGTTACTTAAGCTGGCATGTTACATGTTTTTTTAAAAATGGGAATGCAAATGGAGCATAGGGTCCAGGGTCCTGCGATTCTGCATCTGCTTTCTGTCTCTGGGGCTTGTCGGGCAAGGATGCCAGGATCTCCTGAATGAAATCATCTGGTCGGCCCATCTCTTTGAGAAACAACTCCACCCGATGCTTGTGACTTAGCTTGGAGTGGCCACGCAACTTCATGGCAGTGCAAACTTTCGACAGGTTGGCGGCACTGATATCCAGCATGGCATAGTCTGCAAGGTAGTCCTTGAGTTCCATGAAAACTTGAAGTTTCCACACCAACGAGCCGTTCGACCCCACTGCCGGAACTGCCTGACATACCTTCAGCTTCTGGAAATCATTCACGAGCAATCGGAAAGGTCGGGTGCTGGAGTCATGAAGCAAGGTGTAAACACCCAAACCCAAAGGTTTCAGCCACATGCAAAGCAAATGGTGTGGACCTGCCCTGATCACGATGGCATAGTTCTTTGTGATGGAATGCTCTTCATCCAAAAAGCCCACGCACCAGTGCACCGGAACCAGATCTGCCACCCATCCATCACGGAAAGAATCCATGATTGCCTTGACCCTGTCGTCCTCAGAGAGATCCTGCAACCCTTCCCACTTCTGAAGCAATGCCTCGAAGATTTCCAACCTCTGGCAGAAAATGTGAGGCTTTGTCAGCACATGATTGACACGACGCTTTGTCAAACCTTCTGATGTGATGCCAAGACTGCAATCAGTCTGGCGAAAGCCATTGAAGACGGATGTTTTGATGGATCTCCGGTCCATTGGCGGCCCCCAATCAGAATCCATCACATCCAGCGAGCTGCAGCCCATATTCCTTCGCACACTTGACTTGGAAGCAACAGCGTGCAAATCCTCTGGCTGCACTTGCTGACTCTTGCGCGAACGCTTGGACGCGTCACGCAAGTCATTGAAGGCAAGCTCGCTCGGAAGTGAGCTCAGAAGTCCATCTGCTTTTGCGTTGGTCAGCCCACCGACACTGCGAATGACATTTCGAAAACCAGCTGCAGCAGGCGCATGGAACTGGCAGGGGTCGAAGTCGAAGTTCCTCAAAATTATGCGAAAACAAAAAATGTTGGATGGTAAAAAAGTCGTTGTTCCTCTCTCCTCTAAAAGGGTGGGCCTACTGCTACCATGTACAAAACTTGTGACCAATGCTCAGAGCAAGTTGCTCAGCTTTCACCATGACATCTCGAAATGCCTGGTGCCTCACAAAGAAGAATGCTTTGCCCATGGGGTGTGTCAACGGAATCGTGTCGATCACCTCCCTGACAAATGCCCAAGTGGTCTTCATGTGTGCCAGCAGCTCTTGCACCTTCCTAGCGTCCAAGGCAACGATGACATGCCATGGGTATGCCAGGTGGTAGGTGTTGGTCTCCCACAAAGCACGCATTTGTCCAAGCATCAATGCCACATGAAATTGCCTGTTTTCCTCGTGTTCTGTGTCATCTCCTGATCCATTGATGTACTCCAGGGTGTCCGGGGAGCGGCTCAACTGCAATGTCTTCCTTGGCATAGACGCTCATGCTCCGTAAACTAACTAACGCACACTGAGAGGCATGCAACTAGAACTGCAACTGTGGATGAAATTATTCTAGAACATTCATCTCTGACAAAGATTTGTCATGGGGATAATCCAGGAAAGAAGGGCCGAGCTTCTCCATAAGACGATGAATGCGGAGCCCAGTGGCCAAGGAAAGTGTGTGCTTCAAACTCGCATCAGGCATCGACTGCATATCATGGTTCTTAGCCAGATGACAAGGACTGGATCAAGAGCAAAAGGTGTATTTCAGAGAGAAATCACCACCCAAATTAAGCAAGGAAAAAGAACAACCTTTATGCGAAAACCAAAGCTGCCATCTCGCTGGTCCATTTCCGATATGGTCCAAACACGACAAGGAAGCTGCGCATTTGGTCTTGGTTCTGGTCATCTGCCAGCACCTGCTGGATTCAACGTCTGGAAAGTACAAACACACATGCTTCTAAGACAATGTTCGAAGAGCATCTCCCAAGGGAAAAACACGTAGCTCCCACGCGAAGCATACATTCCATGAAGTATAATAGGCCCTGTGAAAATCATGACCAGCAAATTGAAGGGGGCCTAAAACCCTACCGCATCAACGCTTATGGATGATTTGATGAGCGAGGCGCATTCCAGGCTGCTTGCCTTAGGGAATTGGTGTCAGTTGGTTCTCCGCCCGTTTCCTCATTGTAAGGGGTCAGGTTCCATGGGGACTTTCCCTCAAGCCAAAAAGCATAGCTGTGGGTGAGCTGCTCCAAGTGCCACCGTTGATCCCACGCGGAACCGTGGTCAAAAAAAGACCACCACCGGGAATCCTTGTGTTCTGTGCCCACGATGTGCATCGAACCTAGCAGGGCTCTGCAAGTTCAACTCTCAATCAATGCTTTCTCGAAAATGGTCTCCCCAACAATTCGGGCAAAACAAATACAACCGATATAGTATGTCGTCAATGCTTTTTCTTTGTGCCCACGTGCTTCTATCCAAAATCAAAGTCATGTCCGCCATACAGACTGACCATGCAAAGGTTGCAGCCGCTATTTTTTCAAAAATACCTTCAGCAGCTGAGTACAAAAAGAAGCCAACCTGTTGACCGTTGATTAGAGCAATTTGTGTGTAAACTGCTAATTACATGCAGTGCCAATAAATTCTGAGGGGCAGGGGGCATGGCAAGTCTCCGGCCAATGAAGACACTTACCAGCGACGGTGATGCTAGATAAACAGGACAGATAAACCAAGAGCAAGACGGCACACAGCACGCCTGTTTTAAAAACATCACGATGTGGGCAGCTGTGCTCTGCACGAAATCGACGTAAGATCTTTACTGAAACATCGTGCGCACTGATGGTGTCAGGGGCCACAATTCACCACAGCATGCTGCATCAGCTATGAGTCTACATTCTTCTAGTCGCTATTTCTGCTAATGTAATTAAATCTATCCCATCCTTCTAGTCGCTATTTATGCATGTGTTCTCGACAAAAAACTTCTGCCACCGCCATGTGCAGTTGTGTGAACACTGCGCAACGAAATTTTTCGGTCTCTGAACAGTGGTGGCTGTTGGCGATGCAAGTGCCAGCCAACAGGGGATATCCAGTGAAGTACCTGCAGTTCTCCTGTTTGCAAATGTTCAATCAGGCTGCCTGATTAAGCGACTTATCAACTTGTGCTCCTATACGATCATCGGCACCAACATCAACAACAGCATCAACATCAACGTCAGCATCCTTGTCATCGTCATCGTCATCATCACCACCATGAGAATCATGGTCATCATCACTGCCATCATGCCAGTCATCACCTTCGTTCAGATCATTGTTATTAATTTGCTTCCGCCACAAGCACCACCAGTACCATGAATACACCTATTATCATCAAAATCCCCTTGCCGTTTAAAATCCCCGAAGTCATAATCCCAGCAGCAGCAAAAGCAAACCCAGCAGCCATCTAGCATCCCTCCCACCAAATTCAGCATCACGAACAGCCACCATCATCATCGTCGTCGTCGTCATCATCATCATCATCATCGTCATCCGTCATAACCGCCATCATCATCATCAACCTCACAATCAGCATCACAGCATCCTTGTAGCCCACGGGTACCATCACACTAGCAATAAAAGTCCTCAACATACTTCTGTTGTCGTCACTATCATCATCAACATCATCATCATCAACATCATCATCATCATCATCACCATCATCATCATCATCATCTTGACACCCCCCCATCATCAATCCATATCAGCATCAATGTATCCCCGACAGCTGCATTGAACTGCAAATCCAGACAAGCAGGTACGCATTGTTCACTGCGAGATGTTCTTATTACACACAAACAATCTTGTCACAAACTCAGGCTGCATCAACATTGGAAGGGAGCACAAAAGTCATCGTCATGCTCCACAAGACATGATCACAAAATCTTGTCGCATTCTCCCCAACAACCTTGCCTCCCTTTCTCTTCAAAATGTCCAGTACATGTGCCCTGGTGCCAATGTCCGGGTCAATGCTGAGGTCACGGCAAATTGAAGGCAAATAGAGGTCCACTAACTCGCAAGCTGCTTCGTTACCCGCCTCCACCTCACGAACCAAGTGCTGTCTCGCTTCGAGAATGATCTTCCCGAACTTGCACGTATGCCATGGGCCACGCAGGGCTCTGAAAAGGCGACTGATCCTGCGCAAGAGAGCCTGACCGCCTGGTGCTAAAGTAATGGCCAAACTAGTCTTTCGAGACACCTTGTGAAATTGGTCCGGCCAAATGATCGTCCACAGCTGCTGCGCTGCCAAGTGCAAGAACACCAGAAAACCCTGCCGCAGGCAGGGAGAGAGACTATATGATTAACAGGATGGTCAGGGACATGGCCTGCCAACCTGTATGTGGCCAACCGGAAACAAGACACATGCGATACAACAAGTCTTGGCTTTCACAGCCCTTGCCTCTGTTCCCTCATCTGCGCTGAATGTCAAATGCCAAAAGGAATCATTCTGGTACCAATCCGTTCTGGCATCGAATGACTTGTGGTCAAAGACAAAGTACAAGGAACGGTCCATCTGCTCCCCTTCAAGGCCCATTGCCCTTTTCTCCTTCTCGGTGAGTTTGGCCCTGGTCTCTGTGGGCTTCATTGGTAGCAGGGGATTGGGCGGAACGCAGCTCTTCAAGGAAAAACCTTTTGGCATCGCCTGCTGGATCGAGTTGGCAAGGGCAACCAAGAGATTTTTTGTTGAAGCGCGGTACTCCTTCCACTTGAAAGCATCCAGGCTAGCTGCGATCTGGCTCACTGGCTTTGAAGGGATTCGGCCACCCAAGTAGCTCCGCAAAGATTCGAGGGCCTTTGCAGCTTGTTCAGCTGTCGGTCCGAACGGAAGCACCTGGGTGGGGCCGGCCCACTGATGCGAGTCCATGCGGAAGACAAGGCTCAGTACCTCAGGAAGCAGCAAGAGAAAAAGAGGATATCAAAGCAGCAAAGGACTAACTTTACCTAGCCCAGCATGTCACTTGATCGAAGCAAAAAAAACATGTTGCTAAATTCTGATTGAAGTACAGACTCATGACTGACACTGGCCATGTCGAAGCATAGATTCAAAGTCTTCCAGTCACACGTTTCAGAGTATTTTGTGAAAAATTCCACATTTCTCGCCAACAACCTGCAACAGTACTCAGCCGTTGTTCGTGATCCAAATGATCGGCCATCTTTCACCCCCATCTCATGCAGCGACATGTGCTTTGCTGTCACAAATCCAGTGGATTTGGTTTGGAATTGTTCAACCAATGCCATCTGCAATGACTTGTTTCCTCGAAGCCTGGAAGCCTTGCTGTGAGGATGGGCGTTTCCCTCAGCCTGTTGGCCTGGAGATTTTTTGGGACATATGGAAGTCATGACCTTTTCCATGGCCATTTCCACAGACTGGCAGAAAATGTGCACAAGCCTTCGAAGAACACGCATCAGCATCTGGCTCTGAGAGTAGAACTTCTCACCGCGGGCCCGAAACAAAGCAATCAGCAAGTGGCTGAAACTGACCGACTTGTCTGTCTCATCTTCAGGTAGCTTTCTGAGCAGCCTGCATGAGTGGAGAATGACTCGGACCAGCCAAAATTGAAGTCAGGGGAAATGAATGCAGCATCAAAACAATAACGCAGACAAACCGGGCAGCACATTGCACCTGCTTACTTGCCTGGATGGTTTGAACCTGAAACCGAGTAATGCATTCACGTAAGAATGGAGTTTGAATCACAGGCCTGTCAGGCTTCAGGTCCAATGTCTTTAGAGCTGATCTCAGCGCAGACATCTTCACTTTGTTTTTCTCGACGGGAAGAATCATCCGCGGAAGCTCGGGGATAAGGACCAAGTTCTGTGAGATGCAGGCGACAGATTGAAGAGCATCGAAACAGGTCGTGCACGTTTTCAAAGCCGACGGTGTCAACCCTTGGGCTGGCAAAATCGACCCAAAGATGGCAACTAGACCGATCACAGTGGCAGAATCCATCGGCAAATGGACTTTCGTAGATGCTGCTCCCTTGTAGCTGGGTCGGCGAGCAACCTGAGAAGACAAGCAACCCTGCATGACCCGAGTCAAAGGCTGTCTGGGGAGCTGGGTTTTCGGAAAAAAATAACAGCTTTTTCTTACATACGATATCAAGGGGCATGTCTTTCAGTGTCCATTCCCAACTCTTCGGCCAGTGGCATGTACACTCCACAATAGTTCTTGGTAAACCATTGGGTGAAAGGAGTCCGCAGCTGATAGACTTCTGCCAACGCTATGTAGCTCTTGTACCCGTCCACAGCACATGCCTCTTCTTCAACCTTAAACTCATTCCGGAAAGGCAAAGGTCAGCTGCCACAGGGCTAAGGAAAAAGCATGGGAATTTAATCTAGTTGCCTTGGTCGATGCAACGGTTATACTTTCTGCAGGAAAGGGTGTGGTCCAATGGGAAGGTGCAACTGTAAAGGGTTGGAGGCTCATCAAAGAGGCTTCTTTAGCCCATTAACATCTGATCATTGCGTAACCCATTTCTGCTTTCAAGGAACCACTAGACATGTCCATACACCAGCCTTGGTCGTGAGATACCTGAACTCATGCGGCACCAGTGAAACCGATGACACCTGACTGCTGGTAGTTTCACCTTCATCATTGTCTCCATGAGGCACACCTTCTATCTCCCCAGCATGAGCATTGGGTGGACTTGGCAAAGGACGGCCTACATCTGCAAAAGGGGCAAAGTGGATCTCTGCGCCATAGGCTGAAACCAATTGCGCTAGAATGGTCTTGGTCGCCTGGACAAGTTCCTCATACTGGGAAGCATGTGAATGAGCGGCAATGTTTCGCACTGCCACCCACCTGTCAGCAATGGCATCACGCACCTTCTCAATTGCAAGATCTCGATGCCTTTCCTCCTCTGGGTCTTCTCCAAGCACCTCTGGAATCTCACGCACCAATGCTTCCACCTTGTCTTTCCAGGCCTTTACCAGACAATTGAAAATGTTAAGAAAGGTCACGAAAGGTCAGTGTGAATGGAGTCAACCGACAATGAGGTCTACAAGAAAGACAGCTGGTATCATCTAACTTGTACATGTATTCTCCTACTTGGCTCGGAGCTGATGTGAATGTGCGTGATTCAGCAGTCCACAAATGTCCACTGCAGACACCCCTACATGCCCTATTCTGTGCTGGCCTCATTGCAAAGGTCAGAAGAAGCTCCATGATTGGGAGCCTTTTGCTCTGCCCCCGAAACAACAAGAACCCCTTCAGGATCCATGGCCAAAAGGACCGAAGAGGCCCCCAGCTTTCCCCGCTGAAGGCAAAAAGAACGCTTGAGATTTGAAAATACACCCATTCACAGCGTTGATCTCTAGACGAACGACTGTCGTCAGAAGAGCAATTCCCCGAGGCTGCACTTCTAATTATACTGGTCTGATGATTTACTTTAGGTCTCCACCTGTCAGGTGAGGGTTGTTAGGTTTGATGTCAGCTGTCTGGCTTCTCGCCTCCTCCTCCTCCTCCTCCTGCTCCTCCACCTCCGCCAGATCGCAACTGCAAGCGCTTGATCGCATTGGACCCTGTCGGGCCCGAACAGCAAGCCCAGGATCAGAGTGGTCCCCGCGGAATCCACACTGCACACGCTAGATTGCAGTGGTCCCCGTCGCGCCGGAACAGCAAGCCCTGGCTAAGACTGGTCCCTGCTGGACCTAAACTGCAAGCACTAGATCGCAGTGGTCCCCGCCGCACCCAGCAGAAAGACCCGGATCAGAGTGATCCCCCCCAGACATCAACCACAAAGAATTCCCAAAGATATACAGTACCAGGTAGAATGCCGGAAAGAATGTCAGAAGATATGCCAGAGACTATTTGCCAGAAAGAATATCAGATAGAATGTCAGAGGATATGCTAGAAAGAATGTCAGATAGAATGTCAGAAAAATATATATATATATGCCATATATACTTCCAGGTGGTATGTCAGAAACTATGTGTGTCAGGGTGGGGATCACTCGAAGAAAGTAATTGCAACGTTTTACATGTTTACAATATAGCCAAACAAGGGGACAAATAAAAACGCAAAAAAAAACGCAAGAAACGCGTATAGCAACTTTTTTGGTAGGCAAGTGCATTCCAAATTTTCCATTCCTAGCTCCTAGGTCCTATAGAAGATTTAACTAGCAAAAGTGAAAATTTAAGCATTACTCTTGGTATGAGTGCCTATGTGTGCCAGCTATAAAACCATTACGAAACCATCAGCAACCGAGTAATGGCAGAAGAACGATTCTTGTCAGAACTGTGAAAAACGATTCTTGTCAGAAGGACGATTGATGGCAGAAGAACGATTGATGGCAGAAGAACGATTGATGGCAGAAGAACGATTCTCGGCAGAAGAACGATTCTCGGCAGAAGAACGATTCTCGGCAGAAGAACGATTCTCGGCAGAAGAACGATTCTGGGAAGCTGCATGTAAACCCTGATACACTTAGCCTGCTTACACCCCTTCTGATATGCCAAACCTGTAGCAAAACAAACCAGAAGAACGATTCATGCCAGAAGAACGATGCTTGGAGTCATAGTGATTTACTGCAGTTTTTAGCAACAAATTCCTTAATCCCACATTCTTCTCGATTTCCCTACTTCTGATAAATCTAGACTTTTCATTTCCAATTCAACTATGTAGGCAGAAGAACGATCCCCGGTAGAAGAACGATTCTCGGCAGAAGAACGATTCTCGGCAGAAGAACGATTCGTGTCAGAAGAACGATTCTCGGCAGAAGAACGATTCGTGTCAGAAGAACGATTCTCGGCAGAAGAACGATTCGTGTCAGAAGAACGATTCTCGGCAGAAGAACGATTATCGGCAAAAGAACGCTTCTCGATAGAAGAACTATTCTCGGCAGAAGAAGGATATTAGTCAGCAGAATAACGACTGTTGGCAGAAGATCGACTGTTGGCAGGAGAACGACTGACAGCAGGATAACGATATAGTGTTGTGGTAGGTGAACAAGGGAAATGGTGACTAGTCAGATTTTGCTTTCGGCTTCATAAAGTAAATTTGTTCACTGGCTATAATTCAAGAAATAGGAAGCATTAAAAAATGAGAAACGCAGAAGTAGAAAGACTGCAGTCTATAGTAAGTATTTTTTTTAGGCCAGCCAACTTCTTTTTGATTTACTTTCCTATAGCTCCTAAATTTAGCTAATAGTAGATTTGCGTTTTAATATTTTGGGAGCCTACCAAAGTCATTAGAAAAGCAGCCTCAGGTTTTGAACGTTGATCCCTACCAAACACAAGAGAGATCAGCAACCAAATCAAGACTCTTGTTTTGACCCGATCTCGTCTGCAATTTTTGCATCAGTGTCAAATGATACTCGATGCATGTGATAGTTTAGACTCATTGCAACTCCGAATTGGCCTTTCAAAACGAAAGACCTGAAAACACCTCGATTTAAATTGCCTGCTAGATCGCGAAGCAACAAAGAAATCTCATCTACATATCCTTCACTTCTTCAGAAGTCGGTTTGTCTGAGCTCCCCGAAGCAGCCGGGGCATCTGCAGCAGCGGAAGTAGAATCTTGGCTGGAATCCTCGTCTGTCAAGTCGATGGTGGCTGTCACCTGGCACAAGCACCCGAAGAAGCTACAAAGTAGGATTTAAAACCAAGAAGGCAGGGTTGAACACCTTCTGCTCCTAGACAAAAGAAGCGATTGCACTCTTTTCGCTTTAATGCCACACGTCGGTCGCTAAAAACCATGAGCTGCAAGAGCGCCCCTCGATCTACATTCATCATCCAACTACTCAGGTGGCCAATCGAACGCGCACCTGGGGAGCAAACATTCATCCATTAGCTGCTGCAGCCAACGATGCAAACAGTCTTTCTGTGGAAAAGATGGGCTCCCGTCTATTAAGTCCAAAGCGGCATGCAGTGACAACTCAATGGAAAGCCCAACGTCACACTTTTGATCCAACCACCAAGCCAGCATCATATGCCTGGTGCCATCATGTTCCTCCATCAGCCATGCAGTCACTTGAGGATGGATCCACTGGTGGTCTTCCATTGGCCCGCGCACTGGTCGCTGGGGCAATTCGATAACACCACAGCATGCGCGGCCAAGACTGTCGCAGACCGCGAACTTAGCCGCAGACAGGACTGCCAAGGTAGCTGGAAGTTTTGCACGAATCGTCTCCGGAAACTGGTCCACAAAGTTGCTGATGCCAGTGAACACCGCCAGGACAAGAATGGTCGTGGCTTTGGAATTGTCCCGGGATGTCCAACAACGAAACATGGATTGCAGCTCTGAAGCCGACACATCACCATCTGAAACATTGGTGCTTGTCATGGCTAGACCAGGCAATGAAAAACACAGCTTGCCAATGGCTTGAGCTCTTGAATGCACAAGAAACCCATGTTTCCAAAACTCATGGATCGCAAGTAGGCTTTGTGAAATCCCGAAATTATCCTGGCCATCAGAACCCCAAAGCATGCCATCAGAACCCCAAAGCATGCCAACAGAGCCTGCTGCTGGTCTGCCACAGCAGGCTCTTGTGCACCGATGTCACCCATGGACTGAAGCGCAAGTCGATCCTGGCCAATGAGCATTGCAGAATTGTTTCACAAGGGAAACATAATCTCACCAGAAGCATGCACGACATGCATGTAGTAACACAGAAACAACCAGCCCTGGAAACGTCGAGGTCATGTCCTCAATCATTCCTGGCCTGGTCAGGCCGCCTAAGGTTCAGGTGAGGATACAGCTCTTCGTAGCGCCATCGGCGCATGTGCAACTTCATGGTCATTGGTCCGTATACTCCAGGCCCCCATTCCAACTGGGAGTTCTGCCTAGACCAGAACTCTTCATCGGTCAACGACATTGCTGCTATTAATAGTTCACAACTGCAGATCAAACACGTTGCTCAGCTAAAATGGCTTTGGTGCAAAAGGTAGTTGATTGGATTCCTGTTTCGGAGGTTTTGGAAGCAACCCAAGATAGAATAATGTAAGGGACAGGGCATATCAGTCATTGGATGTTTCTAGGAAAGATTCGAGATGACCAGCCGCGGGCAACCTCAAGCCCTTTTGTACCAGACGTTGGCACCCACTGTCTCAAAACATACCCTGGCTGCAGGTATGTGCGCGTGCCACTGCTTTCCAAACACATGAAGTTGACAGTAGTCCATTTGTAAATTTCAAAGGCTGCGAACTGTCTGTGTCCATGGCACACATCACGCAGTCATTTCCTACTTCTTCCAACCGGGGTACGGGTGACATTGGCCCCATGCCTTCACATGAGAAGCAATCATTTTAGTATTGGCCTTCAAGTTTGATATCAAGTGATATCATGCACTTTTGTCTGAAAACTCTCGAGTCAAGGTCTAGGGGTCTTAGACAAAAGCTGGATTGGGTGGATGTCCAAAACATCTTACTGTCACGGGTCCGCTTATCACAGAGACGACTCACGGTCATCATCCTCCAGCGGAGGCAACTTGTCGCAAGCCCAGGTCTTCTTGTCCTTAGGTGGCTCGGTGTGGTTGCCTGAGTCGTCTGACTCGTTGTTCTCGTCCTTTCGATCTGCGTCCTCTGAGTCGCTCTTCTCAGCCTGTGCAATGATGTTGAGCCAGCAGGCCACAGGGGTTGATGTCATACTGCGAGGGAATAAAAGAGAATGACCCTGCCAATCCGCACCACAGTGTTAGCAAATCAGTGCGAGACACCATGAGTCAACAACATCGGGTTACATCGCAAAGTCTAGGAAACAGTTTTCGTTCGTGACCTATGCTCTTTGAGTGTCATTACTTGACCATGATGTGCCAAAATTAAGCTGAATTTATTGACCTCGAAAAATCCTACTGGAAACCAGTCCTTGCGATTGGCTAGATGCTGCACCAACTTCACTGCTGATCTCCTTCCCACCCACGACATCATTTGTAAGTACTCTAGGCTTTCGGCCCCAAGACATGTAGCATCAGGCTTCCAGCCCTCATCCAAGGCATCGGCGAAGTTTCCAGCAGAAACCTGAGTAAACAAGGAACAGACTATCGCTTTTCCAATTCACGCACTGCATCCCAAAAGAATGTTTCAGTTTCTTGTTACAACAAAAAACTGAAAAAATCCTCCGTCGAGAGCCCATCACATCAAGAAACCATTCCGTCAGCCGCCAGCACTTTCAAAAAAAGGCAGGAATCATTCTTGCTAGCGAAGAATTTGACCAAATCCTTCTGAAGGAACTTCTTGAGAGATTCCTCAGCTGCCTCTTGTCCATCTGCGTCATTGGCTGTAGATCCCCGGGTGCTGCTAGTCCGCTCCTTTCCACTGGAACGTTTCTGAAACCGACCTGTCAACAAATCAAGATCCTTGTACCCTGCAATCTTGTCCAATGACTCCCGGCGAGCCTTGGCAACAGCATGTTTACCAAAGTCACCACCACTTTCACGTGAGGAAGCCTCCACAGCAACGTAAACAACAAAATCGTGGCCACTGCCAAAAAGTTGTGATTGGTTCGCATGCAGCATATAATCCTTTTTTCCCACCTGTCAGGTGAGGGTTGTCAGATTTTAAGTCAGCTGTCCCGCCTCCCGCCCCTGCTCCTCCGCCCCCGCCAAACCTCAGCAGCAAGCGCTAGATCGCAGTGGTCCCCGCCGGGCCCGAACAGCAAACCCAGGATCAGAGTGGTCCCCGCCAGACCTCACTGCAAGCACTCGATCGCAGTGGTCCCCGCCAGACCCGAACAGCAAGCCCACGATCAGAGTGGACCCCGCCGGACCTCACGCAAGATCGCAGTGGTCTTTGCCACACCCGAACAGCAAGCCCAGGATCAGAGAGATCCCCGCCAGACCTCAACCACAAAGAATGGTCCCCGAAGATATATTAGATAGAATGCCAGAAAGAATGTCACAAGATGTGCCAGAGATATTCTAAGATATACGCCAGAAAGAATCTCAGATACAATGTCCGAATATTTGCCAGAAAGAATGTCAGAATATATATATATATCTCTCTCTCGACAATATAATATATGTTTCCCAAAAGTCTTTCAGAAAATATGTCCGAATAAATAAATAAATAAATAAATAAATAAATATATATAATAATATATATATAGATAGTGTGTCAGGGTGGGGATCACTCGAAGAAAGTAAGTTGTTTAGAACCTGCCTACGTTACAGAAGCAATGAATACAAAAGCCACTGTCTGTGGATGGCCTCATCATCATCTGATTCATCTCGCTTGGGTTTCTTCACTCTACGCTCATCTGAATGTCTCTTGTCACTGCGCTCTTTCTCCTTGCCTTTTCCAGTACGACGGGTATCTAGTAACGGCACAGACATTCTCTCAGTGTCCACCTGGTCCTTTTTCAAATCCTTCGCGGCATCCTTCTGAAACATCTCCTGTTGGTTTTTCACCTTGATGAGCCAAGAAGGATCTGCAAGCTTCAAGGCCACCTCTTCTTTCAAGGTCCTGCTGCGAATGTGCTTGCTAAATAACAAACCCTGCTAACATGTATTTTTGAATTCTCAAAACAAAGTTTCATACATCAAATCCACTTTATGGCCACCAAACTTCACGATTGCTGCAGCAACAGCAACAAATGGGAAGAGTTGAAGCTCGTCACTGTGAGGGTGCAAACCATTCAAAACCACATGTTGGCTGGATATGGCATCCAAAGAGTTGACACACCCATTCCTCCTCAAACTCATCACCGAACTGTGCTGGGAGCAAACAGAGAGGTCCGTCATGTTCGCAACTGTCAAGGCGAAACAACAAAGACACCATGACAAGTTCACTGATTGATTTGTCTGTGAAAGAAAAATCTCGAGGAGATGGATTCGTCTATAAACAAGACATGTCTCGAGGAGCTATATCAGTCTAGACTCCCTATTCCATGGCTATCCTGTGCCAGCATTTTCCTCCAAAACCTCTTGCCTTCATCCAGTAGCCAAATGAGTCTGTCCCTCCACAAACGCTCAGCGAGTGACAGCTTCTGAGACAGATCAAGACGCAATTTCAACGAATCAGGTGAGCCATCCAGCCGAACAGACTGCAAGGTCCGCTTTCTGACCTGAAGGGATGGAGGTGTTTCTTTATGTATAGGACACTTCAGAAGTCCTTCGTCCTTCGAAGAGTTCTTGAAAGTGAAAAATATACATACAAGTTTGGGAGGAACAAACATAATAGGACTTATCTGGCCTCAAACAACTCACCACCGGTTCGAAACAGTGACTGCGGAGTCAGATCTTTCACGATACCCGCGAGTGACACAGCAAGCACATACGAAGGTATGTCAGCGATCTTCCTGACAGCCTTCGTGAAGTAGAGCTGCTTCTCCTTCCTGAGGCAGTGTGATAGTGGCAGATAGACTGCTTGGCCGAAGACATATACAAAAATGTTTCGTGGCAAATTTATCCGAAACCAAACACTTTCTCACAGAACACGTTTCTCAAGCCCAATCAAGTAACAAGCCAAAAGTTGATGCAAGTTGGAGGGTCTCTGCAAGATCCTTATCCTCTGAAGATGATGACTGTGAACGAGATGATGAACTACTATGGACTTTCTTGTCCTTCTTGGATTTTCTCTTGGGTTCCCTGCTCTTCTTTCTATCGTGCTCCTTTGTCTTCTTCCCTTTGGAATCCCGGCGCCTCTGAGATGATTTTGATTTGCCCATCTTCAGCGATGCGCAGGTGAGATGAGCGAACTCATGAGGTCTCTTGAGGGTATGACCGCAAAAAGAAAGATGAAGTAGGAAAGCAATGGGTCCATGAATTTTCCTCTTATTCAATTTCTTCTTTCTTTCAAAGCTGAAAAAAAATCACGGCGTGAAACTGTTTTAACCCTTCACGGGCCAAGCCAATGAAATCACAAAAACAAATCTCTCGCAACCCAGGTCACATGATTTCTCCACACTCTTGACTATTGGCAAGCTGGTTGGAACCCTAATGTGTGAATTAACGAAACTGGTGAACCCCTATGAGGTCACGTCCGAAGCAGGCTCAAGCAGCAATGAATTTACAGTGAACAAGTGTCAATTTGTGTTCTGAATGGTTGTGTCTTCAAAATCCGTTCAGCCTGCTGCCAGCCACTCACTGGCGAAAACAAACCATCCGCAGCACCTGCACCAGGAGCGTGGCAGCTGCGACAACCAGGGTATTCTCAAACAAGCCCGCGTGAAGACTGTGTCACAAGCTGCCAAGCTTCCACCCTCAATTATTCCACATGGTTTTTCCTATGGGGTGACTTCTGGCCTTCAGTTTGCATGCAAACACCCCCACCTGAAGCATGGAGCTTGCCTCCAATTCCATGTACTGCCAGTCCTGCCAACAAAAGCAGTGAGAACCTAATTTTATTTGTCACTGTTTTGATTTCATCATGAACTGAAAGCAACCAAAGAAGAAGCGCTTGCCATGAACAATGGTTGTCACTCTTCGCAAACAGGCAGCGTGCAGTCTTCTTAAAACTATCCCACCCAGCTGAGCGCCTCGAAAAGGCCCTGCTGTGTCACAACACAGCATGATTGCATATCCCACGCCACTATCCTGGAGAGAAGGTACAAACGAGAAGTGTTAGCAGCGCCAAATTATTGAATGCAAATGGCCTTCAAGTCGTTTCAGCAGAGGCATGTCGGAATAGCTTCATATTTTCCATTTGAAAAAAAGCAGGTCAGGTCAGATTCGAGGAAAAGAATTCTGTCTTTCCTGCAATGTCCGCCTGGAAACATCAGAAAATTAAGTGCAGAGAACCTCCTCTTTGTCAGTATTCTTTCTAGCCCCAGCCCTCGCCTCATCAAGGGTCCAAATCAACGACTGTTGACGAAGAGCTTGCTCGCAAAGCCTCACCGAAAGCAACTGTGTCGATGGTAAGTTTGGAAATTACAACTGACACGTCAGATTTGTGCGGTCAGTTTTGTGGAAAAGAAGGGAATTAGGAAATTTTGAACAACAGGGGAATTATAAAACAGGTACAACAGCTGAGTGCAAAACCTTGAATCGCTTCGAATGGGAAGCCACTGCACCATGATCATCTTCCGATGTCCTGCCAAAATTGAAAATCCCAAAGACTGGCTGAAGCACATCTTGACAATGGCAAGATCCTGAATTTATACGAGCTAACAATAGCGCAAGTAGAGGTTCGGGAGTGACTCTTTTCCATGTCATATATCGAGCCAGCAAACCCCTATACAAATTGAACTTGGTTCTGGGACAGACTGTCCTCGTTTTTTGGTTCATCAGCTGATCAAAGACAGTGGTCGTATCCTTTCCAACTGGTTTCACTTTCGAGGTGACACCTGGGCGTTTCTTCATCAAAGTATTGGATTTCTTTTTGGTCGACTTTGCTTCCTCACCCTTCTCTCTTTCCTCACGCTTGGCTCGCAAGATCTGCGACCTCTTTTGTTTTCCGAGTTGGGGTGACAGCCAAGAATCAATATCATCCCACCCTGGGTCTTCATCTATTGAACCCTTGAGCTTCGCGCAGAAGTCCTGAGGGCCATGCGTGTGGATTGTTTTTTAAACACTTGAAGGCTTGTCCCTAGCAACCCATATAAATATGTTCCTAAACAGCAGGTCCTGAGCCTGCGCAATGACTGCATCCTCTGACGGCATGTCTTGCACAATTTGAGTGGTCACCTCTCGAAGGAGTGCTTGCACAGCGCTAGGATCTTGGACTCTAAGTCTGGAAATCTTGTAGGCATGGGCCACTGCAAATCCAAACAGGGCGGGATAAAGAGCTGAGTACTGCGTGAACTCGTTGGATGTCTGCCACCTGAGTCTCATTGACTCATGAGCCCCTGACCAGTTGACATGTGACCCAACCAAGTTCAAACGACAACCCTACCTTTTACCTTGGTGAACAGTCACAATAAATTGCAAGGTCATAGGAAGCCCCATGCTACAGCTCACCAAGTTTCAAAGGCCAAAACTAAATGTAGGCAGCCCAAACACTTGCCGCTTTGTTTGGTGAGTTTCTGAAACTCTCTCTGCTTGGTCAAAGGAAGCAGCATCTTGTACAAGATAGTGAGCAACCCAATCCCAGGCCAAGAGCCACGTAAGGTCAACCTTTTCCATGAAATACTGCCAAATGCCCCCAGTTGGACTGACCCCTGGAAGTAAGACCCAGAATGGATCAGCTCGTTCATGTGCGCATGGATGCCTGCCAAAGTGAGCTGTTGATTGGTCCATTTATTGTTATAGGTAGGCTGGCTCATAAAAACCCACTTCACACCCTGCTAAAAACCAAGTAATGCCCCTTTTTTTCCCCAGTTTCAAGCGGCACCAATCCCAGTTACCCACTGCCCAATGTCCTGGCCAGTTGAACAACTTGGACGTACTCGGCTGCTCCCCAGCATCCATAATGCCAAGCATAACTAGGAGTGGCAGAATGAGTCGGGAGAACACTTCAGCTTTCCCATTTCCTGCCACCACTGATTTCACTGAACCTTCTCCACTCAGATCCTGATTCTGTCAAAAAAATGTCTCGCGTTGAAGGGTTTCGATGGTTAGCATGTATGTCTTTATTTATGCTTCTATGTTGGGACACATTGGGCACAAGGAAAATGTCTGACACTGATTCCAAAGCTGAGCTTCAACACCCCTCAGGGTATTACCAAGCGACATCCATACCCAAGACGAACAGGTTGGGGACCACCACGCCAATCCTCCCACCCGCACTTGCACCAGCATCGCGACTAGTGCGAGTAGACCAGCACGGGTGTGAAGGTTGTGAGATGGGTCAAGGCCTGATTCGAGTTCTTCGTGACAAAAACAAGGAAACATACTTTATATTAGCTTTTCTATACTTTTGTATACATCATTAGACACCCGCCTGTCAATGAGAAAACTTACCAGACTATCAGAAATCCAGGCGCGATAGTCATACGCTAAGCGCCGCAGACCTATCTTTCGAAACCCATCAGGTAAACTCCCCGACTGTCCACATATCTCGATAGCATCATGGCTAGCATCTCGTTTCAGTAAATCAGGGCCAACCTTCTGGTGGGCAAACTCCACAAGGTCTTTTAACTCCAACGCTGGAGGCCGCACTGGAGCTTTCTGCATTGCAACAGCCATCCCTTCCAGTCTGTGGGCCAAAATTGCTCATCATTTGTGATCTCAACCAATCAAACCTGTCTTTTTCAGATTTGCGACCAATCCTTGCAGTGTCGGTAAACAATTGATCTTTTCATGAGATCCAACCGGGTCAAACCTGTTTTATCCAGATTTGGTTCCAAGACAAATCAGAAGAACGATTCTTGTCAGTAGTACGAAAGTTGCAGGAGAATGCGTCTCCCCACTTTAGAATACCATGGCGAACTGTTAGTCATAACCAGAGGGTATATCCCATTATCATCCCGTTATTCACCATTGTTAACCATTAAATCACTATTTTCCTATGATAAACCAGAGGCAAACTGTTAGTCATAACAGGCATAACCAAACGCATTTCATCCATGCGACACTTTTGGAGCTGGGCCGGTGAATCTGCAGCGTCAAGGGTCTCTTCGCCAGTTCCAAGGCCATGCTTCGATGCTCCAGCGCTGCCACCGAGGTGCCATTGATGCAGCGCAGCTCGTCGCCCACGCGTAACCTTAGCGAAACGCGCAGCGAGCCGGGGAATCGGGTGGATGTTGTGATGGTTCATGAGATGTCATGAATCATAGATATTGTATCATATTGTAATGATAGCAGAAACAACTGTATTCTCATATCATGTATCATGTATATATATATATATATTATATATATATGTATAGGTAAACGTATAAGGATCTATGTATATTCTGCATTGGGTTAAAGGTTGCTGATCACCGGTTGATGATGGTTGATGACCATCAATCATCAGACCAGGGAGAAATATCCCCTACATCCAGCATGGTTTCTGGGGATTCAGAGGGTGCCAGGGGGATTGGGATGTCAATGATCCAACCTTCAATCCTGGGGGTATGTAGATAAGCAATGCAGTAACCAATGATCTTCACCGGGTTTGGATTATACACAGCCAAGGTTCTGAGGTTATGAGCTGTGTTCAAGCATGTTTCAACAACAAAGCAGATCCTTCAAATGCTCAACGACAACAAAAAAACACCAGAGATGAAAACAAGCACATCTCTTTACACTATTTTCCAAACATATATGTATACTCAATGAATCTCAATGACATTACGGAAACATCACATCTTTTTTGTGGGCCAGCAAAATCAGCACGTCACATTTCGCCAGGCGCGCAAGTCACTGATGCTTTGCGGCCTGGCTGTCAGGAAGTACGGCAGCGATTCTCACCGGGCCTGGAGGCCAACTATCTGGCACCAAACCCAATAGACCTCCATCGTCAGACTGAATCTCCACTTCTACATCCATGGCATCTGGTCATCCGTGGTGACTAAAACATGGGATGTAATGACCAGTTGTGAGGCAAATCGAGCATCCCTTGATCCTCTCTCTTATTTGCAACATCTCCATGTATCTATCACTGGACATCACTGAACATTGTCTAAAGAGATGCAGTGTTGCAACTGGCATCCTGGTAGCTTGACAGTGTTGAGCCTATGCCAAACTCGCTGGTCCAAACTACCTTTCCCTTGGGCAAAGAAAGCTATGAACCAAACGGACTTCCAACATGCGCAGGTCTTGTGTTGCTGAGTTTCATATCAACGCTCGGAGGCAAATGCTAATGGATGCTGTGCAGCCCTTTTTCCCGATCGCGGACAAGGGCAGGTATAGATTTGGCTCTTTGCTTGTCCATGTTTGTGAAGCACTTCTTGATTAGTTGAGACTTGAAACTCAGTTGATGAACTTTTCCAATCTCATAGGGATTCCTGGAGCAGATTATGAAAATCCCCAGTATGTTTTGATAGTATATAAAACCCCTCTTTATCATCAACCAACGTGGGTTTTACAGCGCTCACATCTGCATTGTCAGTGAGGATCTGTGCTAATGTTGTCTGCCACCTTTCCAGCTGCTCATCATTGCTTTGGAGGCCAATAATGTACGCGTCGCGCGTCGCGCGTTGCCCGCGATCAGCCTTTGCTTCCGCCCTTGCCTTTCCCCTTCTTCTGCGCGACACGTGCTGGATCAAATGGATGGGATGAAACATAAGAATGACCAATCCATCTCTCATGGTGATTGTCCATAGCACTGTAACTTTAAAACTTTACCCAGAGGGTAACCATTCCCACAATTAGGTCTGTTGGCTTTTCAACCATATTACGTAATATTAATTATAGATAACTATATGTCTACCCAACATTACCCATAACTATATTTCTATCTAACATAAATCCTAGGTTCTCCTAGTAATAACCCGTTGTTTTGGAACCTGAGTTTTGATGAATTTTGTACGTCTCAACCCAGCCCCACCTGGAATCTCGCCAGGGCACCACTTCGTTTCTTCTCCTGGCGCCAATGGGTCCTATGGTTCTTCCAGTTTGAACTGGGACAACTCACCTTGGTCATCTATATATATATATCAATACTATTATAGATTATCATCTATTAATCATCATTAGCATCACAATTATCATATATATATATATACACAACTCAATATATATATATATATGTATTATTATGTGTATATATATATATGTATATATTATATGTAAAATAGATTCATCACTTAGACTATATGACCAGCAAAAACTGATTAATCAAACCACCAGTTCACCGGGTGCCACAAGGGGTGCCACCGGCGGGCCACGGTTCGGCCTCCGTGGCCGGAGCAGGAGCCGCCAGGGGTGGCTCTTCCACGGTCTCCTCCTGGTCTCATCCAAGGTCTTCACCCAACTGGGGAGATATGTTTTGTCAAACATATCCATCTAGAAAATATGATACTGGTTGGTGGTTTCAACCCCTCTGAAAAATATTAGTCAGTTGGGATGATTATTCCCAATATACGGGAAAATAAAACATGTTCCAAACCACCAGCCAGGATAATAATAGTAGAACATAGTAGATAATATACATAGCATATATAACTAATTTGAGATATTTCTACTGAACGTATTGCTTTTTCATAGAAACATATCCATCTAATAAAATAGTAGAACATATTGGGATATTAGTTTTTTTTTTTTAAAAAAATATTCCATCTAATATGATAATCTAGAAAATATGATAATAGTAGAAAATACTGTATATGACATCTAATAATGCATCACTAATATTCCAGTAGATGATATTTGTTTCATAGAAACATATATGTATCCCCAGTAGAGATGCTAATATAATAATTTCCATTAACGTTACATGCTCATTGAAGTGATATTCATTTTTATTAAATAGAATGTCCATCAGATACTTGAACTTATGAAACATTGAAACTAAATTAAATATAACTAGTGATGAGGGTAAACTCAGTGATATATCACTAGTGGTACAAGGTTATAGTGATTATATCACATACAATATGATGGTTTAGGAAATGAGAGTTTCTTCCTCTGGAACTAGTGATATATCACCAACAACACATTGTGGTATCATGGGTGATATATATATATATATAGCGTGATGTAACCAACAATCTTATATGCGAATGTTTGAACACGCTGTAGACACGCCAATCTAACAGATTCTAAATAAGGGAGATTATGATTAACCTGTGGATGGTTGTTCTTTTTCTTGAGATATGACACATACTATTGTCAAACATACCATTACCCTGCAAATACCCATGAATATGACTAAAACTGATTAAAACCAAATCCAGAACTGTCAGAACTATGTGGGGGTTTCCATAAATGGGGGTACCCCAATAGCTGGATGGTTTATTTCATGGAAAACCCATCTATAAATGGATGATAACTGGGGGTACCACCATTTTTGGAAACCCCCCGTCGGATGTACCGCCGGGCCACTGGAAGATTGGCTCTCATGCTCGACAGTCCGCCGCCAAAGACCTCGGGTCCCAAGCAGGACACTTTCCTCTACGGAAGTCACCATCTGTGCCAAACTTCGTGCCAAACTTTGTGCCAAACTTGACCACTTTTTGTGGATTTTTTTGGGGAGTTCTTCAAGTTTGAAAGAAAAGAACAGATCATGAACCATGTCCTGACATGAATGCGCTAATAGTAAACTGGATCTTCTCTAGCAAATGAAAGCTGAATCTAAGAGATAATCATTGTTTGATGGTTTCTATCCCAACTTTTTATCTATTTGAAGACCCATTTTTGCCGGTTAATATCCATATCCCTTCTGGTTGTTGAAACTTGCACCACCTGTTAACCTTTGCCAATAATACAGTTTTATGGCTTCGGAGCTTCGGGCAAAAGCCAGGAAATTGCATTAATGTTTAAACTATAAATAACTATATATGATATGGGTTTGTCTGAACATATGGCACCCCCAAAAAATATTCACCACATTCATCACCATTTCCCCTATTCATAAATATGATGGATCATTATGGAAACCATAATCAATGATGATGGCTATGATAACCATCATATTAATTGGACATACCCTCTGGTAAACGTTTACATAACTATGGAAAATCACCATGCTATTAGTGGGTAGTCATCAACTATTTCTATGGCCATGTTCAATCGCTTTTTGTACGTTTACCAGGCCGGGTAAGCGTTGCGCCATGGCCAGATCGCCATGGCCCGCTTTTTTCAGCAACGCGCCTCTGACGGGATGGGGGTCTCCTCAATGTCTTCCATGTTGAGTTCGATTTCCTGTCCCCGGCGGGCCATGAGAAGCTAACCACGGGGTTTTTGGGCCACCGGGTGATCCTGGAAAGACTACGGCCATGTCCGGCTGCAAACCCTCTACTTACAGGTTAATTTAGTTAATAGTTATCCTGAACTCTTGGATTTGTCGGACTGGTTCCGACAGTATGAGTGTCTCGTCTAGAGACAGTATTTGGGGCAGTATGTTGACATTTGCTTACTGTTTTTTTTCAACATGATGTGGAAAAAATACTGGTAGTTTATGGGTACATCCAAATTTGGTGGGAAATATGGCAGTATTTGTGGCCAGATTTGGGTGCCCGATCACGACTCCCAATTTGCTCCACTTTGGACTGAAATTCCTCTTTTGGAAACTGTCGGAGGATGTCCGAACACGGTGTTGTCAAAGGATTTGAACAACCCTTCACAATCAAAAAACAAAATACGCAATTGAATGGAAAAATGCTGGCCCAATATGGTTTATATAAATAGTTGTTTCATCATGTTGCTTTCGATTTAGATCCGTTGATGACTTCCGCACCCTTTGGTGTCATCAAACATGGCTGGCTGGCTGGACAAGATTCCGACGAAATGGAGGTGTTACAGTCATCGGAAAGTCATCGAATCACGCCATGTTTGATTGCTGGTAGTGGTGAACCCCACAATTCAATGGATTGATTCAAGGGAAATTTTACTGGAAACTGCGTTTTTCTTTACATAGGCGTCCTGTATCGTTTTCTTGAAACCAATTCTGGGAACTTTTCCAATTGGTTGATCCTTTTCATTCGTAGCACAATGACATGCAGCGTCGGTGGCAAAACTGGTGGTTTCATGTAACCTCTCTTGAGTTGCAAGCGCGCGAAAAAAGGCCGATCAACCAATTACCAAAACTGAATTGGAAATTGGATGCTTTTGGATAATTTGTAAATATTGCATTAAGATTTCCTGATGGTAATTGGATGATATTCCAATTTAAAGTTACCGTACTCTGCTCATTTGGATGCTTTTGATTGGAACCACTCACCCCTGAATTCATAAACCCCTAAATTCAATTTGGATTATTGTAACAGACCAACTCCAATTCTACACCTTAATATCATCATCGATACCCCGTTCTTGTTTGATTTCTTACTAGGACAATAAATAAACAAGTCCATTCAGTGGTCATCGTAATGTCATCCGTAAATGGCTATCAATACAGGATTTTCCAAAAAACTATGCCATGTCAAATTGCCAGAAATTATCCACAC
Source organism: Cladocopium goreaui (assembly GCA_947184155.2). NCBI lineage: Eukaryota > Dinophyceae > Suessiales > Symbiodiniaceae > Cladocopium > Cladocopium goreaui. The sequence continues at coordinate 293,573 of CAMXCT020001114.1, forward strand.
AATAAACAGTACGGTAGTAGACATAGTATCTGCAGTAATAGAACTAGTGAAGATATCAGTGGATGAGTCATCAATCTCCTCAGGATTGCTCGGCGCGGATGGTGCGGATGGTGCAGATGGTGCGGATGGCGCGGCATCCTCCTCTTCGTCATCCTGCGATCCAGTGGGAGGGATCAGTGGTGTGATCCATGTAAAAGAATAGCCACTTTATGTGATCAGTGTTTTATAATTTTAAGGGACGCGGCGGAAATTTTGAGAGGGGATGTTATATATACATATATATACTTTCAACTTACTAGTGGTTTCAATCGATTCCACCAAAAAGTCAATCGTTTCACTTGGGAGTATTCTTCCATATTTTTTTCCATTTGTTGATTTTGTTGGCACCAAAGAAAATGGTGTGTACTTCTGTATCATTTGCGTCCAACCACCAGTTATTTATTCATCTTGATTGCATACCGGCGCTTTGAAACCCTTGGACAATTCAGTCATTGACATGGATCTTTGGGTGTATGGAAGGCCCTTCAATCCGTGAATTCAAAACACACCCCTTAAAACCAACATGGAACTCATATTGAACACAACGTTCAAAAGGGAACATATCAACTTGGAAACACGTCCAATTCATTTTTTCTTCGCATTCGAAGTCGGCATTCAAAAAGAAAAATACAAAATATCAAAAACTAACCATATAAAACTGCTTGCTGTTGGATTACTACGAGACTTTAAAACCTGTTACTGTAATGACCAGTTGACAACTCACCAAGTTGGTGTTCATCCCACAAAGCCGAGAAAAAACACTTCCGGCCACCACGATGATCCCATTTTTCCTATTGAATCCCATTACCCTCTGGTAATTTGTTACATAGCTATTGAAAATGGCCATTTATAGTGAGTTTTCCCATTAAAAATGGTGATTCCCATCATTCAGACAATTTTATCCCATTCTTTTTCATATTCTGAATTTATGCCATAACTATCCCATGATAACGTCATATTCAAAATCTACCCCATTATTACTCCACATGATCACATATCACATATCATCTCATGATTATCCCATCTTCCACATAATCCAATGATAATCCCATGATTATCTCATGAGTATTCCATATATGTTCCATGATTATTCCATATATTTCACATGATTATTCCATGATTTTTGCATTTCTGTTTACATGATTATTCCATATTATGTCATGATTAATTATTCCATATATTTTACATGATGATTCCATGATTATTCCATATATGATCATATGTGTATATATATATATAATATATATATATAAGAGCCAATTAGCCCATGATTTACCCAGCGAATTTTGCATCCCGCCCCGGGCCGCCGCCCGCTGTCACCGCTGTCCATATCGAGCTCGATCTCCTCGGGATTGGTCTCTACGGCGGCCTTCTCGGCAGCCAGGGCCTGAAGATTGCCGTGGGGCCGTGGGGGAGCACCTTGGACAAAACAAAAATGGGAGTTGAAGATGGGTCAAATATGGGATAAACATGGGATAGTCATGGGATAATGATGGAAAAAAACCATTGGATATATATATATATATATAATATATATATATATATATATATATATGAGAAAACCATGGGATCATGATGGGATGATGATGGGCAAATCATTGGATATATGTTAGGGATGATAATGGGACAATGATGGGAACACCACAATATATATATATGGGATAATAATGGGATAATTAATCAATGGATGAGTCGGGATGAGTGATCTGGCAGTGCTTTATATGGAGTGATCATGGCAGTGGTACCTCCAAATGTCCGAATTCATAGGGACAGCCGGGTGATGAATCAGCAGACCAAAAAAAAAAAGGAACAAACTTCGCCTCTGGTTCAATAATTCAATGGGATTGAATTCTGAATGGGATAGTCTTAAACATGGCTGGGAAAATCCCACTAGCCATGGAGGTGTGCTGGGAAAATCATGGAAGTAAATGGATGAGTTTCCAGCAAGCCATCTTTGATTACCGGAGGGTATAGGAAACACTAGGGGGGAATTAAATTAGCGATTGCTCCAGGGACAATTTGTAGGAAAATAGGGAAACCTTTAAGACGTTCAACTCATGATAAAGGCTGAAGATTTGGCGGTTAAATCAAAGCTTGTGCTTCTCATTTGGTTCGTCAAATCCATCAAAGTTGGATCCACAAATCTGTAAGAAACCATGCTTGGACTACTGACTAACAAAAGTCAATTTAACGAGTGATGGTTTGGGTTCCTTCTTTGGAAAAAGAATCAACAATGAAGGGAAGGGACTGTGACTATGGGCGCAACTAACCACTACTTATCATTGCATGGTCTACCTTGCAAAACAAATATGTGTTCCGGAAAATTCCCCGTTGTGTAACCCACATTTCCTGCGTGTTGTTCCCCTCAGATTGGACAAAACTGCCGTGGATTGCAGGGGTTCCCGGGTTTGCCAATAGATTCAATGGGAGCCCAAGTTCGTTCCCATCACAAAAAGAGCAAACAAATTCTGGTTGGTGGCTTGAACCCCTCTGAAAAATATTAGTCAGTTGGGTTGATTCTTCCCAACTGAATGGAAAAATAAAACATGTTCCACACCACCAACCAGAATTGCTCAACAATATTGGGGTGTAAACTCATCATGAAATAGCGATTGTTAATGATTGTTTTTCCTTTGAATGACTCAGGCATCTAGTCTTCATATGAAACAGTGCCTAACCCTGAATGGTCACAGAGATGTTGTCCAATCCCCTACATGCACCGTTTGGTTTCTTGGGAGGTTTTATGGAGCTTTCCTAAACTAGGGGTACCCCGGGTACCCCGAAATCTTCCATTTTATGTTCGGATTTTCCACCATAAACCATTCACTTTGGGGTTCCCTCCCCATTTCAGGAAACTCCCAGGCTGGTCTCTGCATGTTCTCGGCGGACTTCGGCCCTGTGCCTTTCGTTCAGCCGCTGCAGCTGCTGCCGATCTGGCTTCAATCTCACGGAGGGAAGAGTCCTGGACGGATCATAGATGGGAAGCCCCCCAATGACTTACCATATCATATAATAGTTGTTTATGGCATTGAATTTGCAGCATAAAGAATATGGAAAGATATGGAAAGGATTGGAACGATACTTGTGCAGAGATAGTCCAAGTTATTCATCTTTCATATTGGTAAAGCCTGTACTTGACGGCTTTTAATCAATAATTAAACAAGTCATAGGGGGTTCCAGCTAAATGGTTTTGATGTTGGAAACTCTTCACCTAGTTTTCGCTTTTTTTGGGCGGGTCCTAGGCCAACCCAGACATCACAGGGTCCTCATAGTATCCAAGTCCCTTGATGCCCAGCTTGAAAATAAAGCCCTCCCGCACTCCCTGGCTGCAGAGAAACCAACAGGAGAGCGTCTCAACTGATAGCAGTTTGCTGTTGGGTGTCTGTCCCACCTTTGGTCCATCTTGCTTGTGAAAAAACAAAACATCATGCCATGTTGCTTGGGAACTAGAAACCAGTCACCAGTGAAAGCACACCAAACTTTTGCTTCAGCATGCTTCAGCATGTTTCCCTGCAGAATTGCTCAACCTACAGTACAGGCAAAAAAACAATAAAACTGAATAGGATTTTGAATGTTATTACCATACTCGAAAATACCATCTCTCACTTGCAAGCGTCACATGAATGGTGAAAAATGGGCGCGCAACAATATCCAGTCTTCCGCATTTCATGTTTCTCAGCATTGGATAATCTGAAAACCAGTGGTCTTCCCAGTACAGAATTAACAGCAAATTGGATTCCTTGGCGGTTTCCAATTTCAAGAAACCTCATATTGGGATTGCAAGTGACTGTGTTTTGGTGGCAAATCATCATCACCACGGGATTTTGGAGTATCCCATTTTCAGACAAGCCCAAATCTTACCCTCTGGTAATTTAACATAGCTATTGAATATGGCCATAGAAATAGTGAGTTTTCCCATAAAAAATGGGGGTGTGAAAAGCTTACTACTGGATATACCCTGTGGTAATTTAACAGTTCGCGAACTGGAAAGTCACCATTGAAAACGAGCAAAATCAACCAGCCAGCCTCGAAGGTCTCGGCCGGCTCGAATTTTCCAAGCAACTCCTGGAGCGAGACAACGACTTCGAGGGCTGTGAAGATCCCAAAAAGATGCTGAAGAAGTGGGAAATACCTGGAAATACAAAGTAAATAGTGTCTATTTTATGTATAATTATGTTTATTTAAAATATTGTTTATATCTTTTCGGGGGGTGCCAAAAAACAAAAAAACAGGATGCTGAAATCATGATGTTTGCCGAACTGTTATCGAATTAGTTTACGTAGTTGTTTGTCATGATCTTTTTTGTGATCCAATGAATCCAATGTGTAACTTGGGAAAAATGCAAGCTAACTCTTGTATAATTCATAAACCATCATAAACCGTTGAAATGTTTGCGGCAAAATGTTGATTAAAATGATATAAATCCTCCATTTGTGTCGCATGAAATCCGAGGAGAAAAATCCAGAAAAATCCGACCCAAGCGGTGCCCAGTGCGCCTTAGTTTAAGGAGTGGATATCAATTCCCTCAGTCATATTCCGTGGTTTTCAATGCTGAATGGAATAATGGAATGTGGGAACCATAGGTTTTGACATGGAAAAAAATCACCATCCTCCATATCCCATAGGATCCATGTATGCTATATATGGTAACATTTACCATCAATATACCCCAAATGTTAGCATATGTACCATACATGGATCCTATGGGTATCCTGCAACCCAACCCTTCCCACCTTTCGTGCGGTTTCCGCATCTGCCGTGACGCGCTGACGCTTCGAGTCAGGACCCAGGGCGCCGCCCTGACATAGGGCTAGCTTCGTCTTGGTGAAACGATCATTTAGGAAATTATAGTAGTAATTATGAGGAACATAGTAATTTATATATTTATATATTATATTAATTTAAAAATAAATAATAATAATAACAATAATAATAATAAATAATAATAAAAAAAATAATCATACATAATAATAACAAGTGCATTTACATATATATATATATAATAGTAATTTGTAATAATGAGATATAATTTGTGGAATTTGATGGGTATCTAGAGCATTTCTTTTAACAATCCCAATAGTACGGGAAGATGATGGGAATAACTCCCAAAAAAGATATTTGGGTATTAAACTTGTAGCATTAGTTGGATTATCTTGGATTTCGCTTTTCCATCTTTTTGGGGAGGCTGCTAAGAGTCAACTATCAAATCATTGTGGGTCGGGCTAAAGGGGATTTCTGAATACAGGACACCATTGTTTTACCATTGTTTTGTTGGGGTTATAATAGGAATATTCTGCAGGAACATCTGGGGGTATATATTGGGTTTGGGGTTTGAATCAGTTGCTCCGTTCACTATCAACAAGCGTTAGAGTGGATATAGAGAGAATTAGATACAATAAACTATGGTTCCCACTGCCTAACACCGCAGAGTCTGGCACTTTTTCGATGTTGACTCAAGCTATTCGCCCAAACCATAGGCCCACATGGACCACAACAAGCGCGCCATGTTCCCTTCGTCCACTTCTGGGCAAAGCCAGATTTCAACATGCGAACTAAATTAACTAAATACACTCCATTCCCAGAGTCTTGTTTATATTCAGAGCCCGTTTCATGTTCACTAAAAACACCCCCATACGGACAAGCTGTTGTTTTGAACACGCTTGAAGTCCTATATGTTCATCCCAGCATGGAAAGCAACAACCAGCATGGCGCCTGTTCCATTCCAACAAACGCAGATTGGACCATCAACAACAACCACAACAAGGATGCGTGTTTTTGAGCAAATAATCCGACTTTAGAAACAGATTAGCCCAACATGTAGTGGTTTTGAACATCATCTCCCCATTTTATGATCATTTTGCCGAATCCTCCATTTATTTGGATCAAGCAATGTCAGACCAAATATGCGTTGATATCGTTGATCTTTCAATGATCTTCTTCCGTTGCTTGGTAAATTATGGGTAAATCCACCATGAACCAAGTCTTGTCGAGCTCGAGCCAGGGAAAATACCATTCCAAATCCCATCAAATCCCAGCTGGTTAGCTATGATAAATACCAATAAGCCAGTTAGTATAAGTTCCATCCGATTATAGTGGCTGGCTAGTTATAATCATCCCTAATAATCCAAGAATCCAGTTTTTATATAACCATATATAACCCATCAATCCACAGAAGTCTGGCTGTTCCCAGCCCACGTAGTGCGCGCAATCGCGCGCCACGCCTTGCGCTTCTTGTCTTCTTCAGATCTCATCTGCTCCTCTGCAGCCTCAACTTGCGCAGGGTGAAGGAGCTATGGCTTTGTGTTTGAACATGGGGAATACCACCATAATGGACATTTTAGCGTCACTTTAGTGGGAAATGTAGGGACAATGCTGATTCAACATCAACTTTGGGCCGCTTTCCCCAAAATTGTCAGACAAACCACCCGTATTGTCAACCTGGCAACTTGACTGCTGGGTTCAAGCGTAGGTTGACAGCAGACCAACAACGATTAAGTGAAATCAACCATGATGGGAAAATTCATAGAGACATTCGTGGGGATACAACCACCTATATTTTTGGGGGGGTCTGTCTGAAAATAGGGGATATCCTCAAAATGGCTGTTCCACTGGGGAAAATGGATGACAAACCATCAAACTTGGGGGCTTTAAACTCTAAATGTTCAGACCATCCCCTTTACGGTGCAGTATCCTTTGCATTAGTTCCCTGCAAACATACACAAATCTGGGCAATGCAGTCATAATTCACTACCCTGAAATGTTGGTCCATATTGGGATAATCCCCCTAAAATAAACCATTATTCCAGGCTTCGTTCGCAGTTCGCAGTGAGGTCACTTGATGTTGATTGAGGACGGGAGTCACCCTACTCTGAGTGGATGACAGCCATCGGATCCAGCACAGTCTCACCTGGCGTGACGAGCACAACTGGTGGTTGAGCCACCCATCTGAAACATATGCAAAAGTCAATAAGGATCACAATCCCATTTCTAGAGTTGAACAGAACAGCGCATTTGAACACAACCAGCCAAAAATTGGGCCAATCATCATATTGTTTTTGGTTGAATAGTTGATCTATGTAATACAAGAATATAAGACTCTTTTAACTCAGTAGAAATATGAGATATACCGTACACCCATTCTGGAGGAGGATGTGAAATTGGACCCTTACCCTGTTGGAATTATGATACAATCATTGAAATTGGTAACGGTGATGTTTTATCATTTCATTTAAGCAAGGATGGCTATATAGTTATATATCTACACCTGGCGTGGGTGCAACCTTATTTCTTTCTGATTGGCTTTTACGGTGCCAAAACAACCATATTGTTGCAGCTCATTGCAAGCCATTCAACAATATCAAGTCATGAAAAAAACATGCACATGTACATTCGCAAAATCTTCAACATCATGCAATGAACTAAAACAAATGGTGAACTGTACTCATGCCAAGCTGAAGAAACATCACTTTTGGCAGTTTGCGCGTAAATATCATCTATGCATTGATAATTGGCCCAAATCATTCGATACGAGCGCCTCAGAAATAATAACCAGCATGAGACCACAATAGCTTTTTTCTTGCAGGTCTGACATCCCCCCCATTCTCATTCTTTCCATGCGCCCTTTTGATGTTATTACATGTTTTTACCCACTGGTAAAAGTGTTGTGCTTAGTGTTTTTTCATTCAGCATGATTGAACCCTGGTGTTTTCGCGCTATTCGCTATTTTCAACGCTCGCAAAAAGAGTCTCCCACCTGTCTCCGCGGCAATGTCTGTCGCGTTGAAGTGAACCTCCGTGGATTTTCAGAGTCGGTCACCCAAATCCAGACTCCCTGAGAACAGCAAGGTGTGACAAGTTGTGACCAACAGATTTTCAGGGACTTGGAAGCTTCCTCTTGATGGGTCAAAACCCACTTTCTGTATATTTTTTTTTTGGGACCTTCCTTCGAAATCCTTCTGATGGGTCAAACGGGATGAAATACCAACATTTTTGGCTGATTGTGGTTTTGACAAATAATAGTCTTTAGATTTCATGGGGCAAAACACCCATTGTTCACCTTGGACTTTCGATTCGTTCCAAGAATTTGCTTAAGGACCCCCCAAAGAATAACACATATTCTGATTCGCTTAATATTCCTTGATCAATTGCCCATTTCTAGTGGATTTTCCAGAAAATAATGCAAATCATCTTCAGCAAAACCATGAATCACCATTAAACACCATTAATTCCTATATGGTCGGTGGTTTCAACCCCTCTGAAAAATATGAAAGTCAATTGGGATTATTATTCTCAATTTCCCATATATTATGGAAAATAAAAAATGTTCCAAACCACCAACCAGCTATAAGACCCCTATAAAATCACAATTCAGCCTCTTTCAGCATCCATGTTGCGGTGCCTGGGAGAACATGGCCTGAACGCTTCGCTTGACTCGCAGCATGTCTCGGAACCTCGACGCGTCTCGGAAACGTTAAGGTTACCCATATGGCACCCGGTTGATATAAAGAGATATAGATGTAAGTTGATATAAGAATTGAAGATAAGAATCTATAGTTAACGTTATTCATTTTTAGCATTCCCTAAAGATTTCATAGTTTGCACAAATGTACCTCGTGGCGTGTTGATGAGCTATACAAGTGCAACGGCACCAAACCAAAGAAAATGCAACAGTAAGTAGTATATAGTGAACACATGAATGGCACAAATAATTATGGAACAACAGTTATCACTATTATCATTATACATACATTATTTATAGTTATGTTGTATGCGGAACCAGTGAAAAAAGAACGGATATCATACAACATTGGGTAGCCCTGAAGAAATTTGCTGATTTGCCATGAAGAATAACCTGGGGGAAAATCCATTTCAATCCTTGGACTCGGTTTGCTTATGCGAAAACTGATCTGCAAGATTGTAGGTAACTCCCATGTCAGTGCAGAGTCTTATATAATGATATATATATATATTTACCTTGGTTGTAAACAGCATGAAACTAATATTTACAAGTGGAATCAAGTGGGCTAGTTTTTTGATAATATAATTGGAATATAATACTGAAGTTACTGCCACTTAAACAGATCTTTGAAAAAAAACATCCAGTGATTCTTGCCATGACAACCTCTGAAAACGCACTGCACAGCATGGCCATTCGGCTTCCGGGCGTATCCTCATTGCCATGCTGCACTTCAAAGCCGCGCCAGACTTTCCAAAACCTCAGCGAATCGGTGCAATGACTGATAAGTACTGTCCGTTAATCAAAGTTAATCAATGGACAATGGATGAACATGGCCCATTTATGGATGATTTACCTGTTTAACATGGCGATTTTCCATGGCTGTGTTAAATTATCAAATGGTATGTCAAAATATGTAAAAAAAACATTAGAACTCTGTTTGTTTGTGTAGGCATCATCTTTAGATCATCCGATCCCGGATTACGCTACATCACAAATTGCATCTACTGGCTGGTCGGACATCTGCAAATTTCGAATGAACAATACAGTAATATAGTTATGCCCGAGAATTTCATATGCATTCCTGCACAACGTGAAACCGAGCATTGTTGGGGGTTCGGAAAATTCTCAGCAACTTGTATCACTACCCCATAGGATCAATTTTTTTTGCTGCGCGACGCCCAGGCCCAAGATTTTGGGAGCCATACTCTTCTTCCCGTCTTGGGTCGCAGAACCTCGGCTGTAGACGTGCCAGGTGGGTGGAAAAGTCACATCCGCAAGTCTCGTCCCTGGGGGCACTGAGTTCCAGACTGCGATGCGTGCTCCTAAGAGGGTCACACTGGTACCCATGACGGATCCATGGTGCTGGTAGAAAAATGCTAACATGACTGGGGTATATTGATGGTAAATGTTACCATGTATAGCAGCACCATGGATCCTATGGGGTCTGGTTTGAATAGATTTGTGGGGTTTACCCAATGTTTTTGGAGCGCCCTGATTTTGAGAAAAACTCGAACGGTGGGGGGCTAGTTAAACAACTCTCAAAAAAAGCTGCAAAAAACTGAGGGTAACAAGTTCAAAGCATCAAGCTTGGCCATGCAGCTTCTTCGGGTACCAGTCTCAGAGTCCCCAAATCTAAAGGATCAAATCATATCCCATAGGATCCATGTATGGTATATATGCTAACATTTGGGGTATATTGATGGGATCCATGTTACCATATATAGCATACATGGATCCTATGGGTATGCCTAGGCAATGCCCCACTACTTCGACATCAATTCATGTTTTTGCTGACCACCGCTGTGGCTTCCGAGGTCCCGGCGTAAATGCCGCGCGCCCTGTCCACCTGCCCCACAAAGGTCACGTGTTTTGCCCCACAAAACATGACCCAGCCAAGAATAGGTATAATAGAAAGCAGAAACCCGGGTGCAATTATATAAAATTCATTTCACTTATCGACTTATTGATGCATATCTATATCATTCAAAATATATATATATTAAAATATAGCGTCATGAACCCAACGATGCCTGCAGAGTATCATGGCCAAACACAGGCTAAAGCAGCTAAAACCACGCTAGGATCTTATAAAGACGCCCGAGGCTTCTGATCTTTGTCGTTTGAAGTGCTTGACATCTTGACAGGAGAATAGTAGATAGTAGCCCCTGTATCTTCTTGTACTGTTTGGCAAGCTACGCATTTCTCTCTCTTTAATCAAACCACCGCTGTGGCAAATTGTAGAAAGCAAACATATCAAAACCAAAGCAAGCGGCTACCCTTCGTAAAATGTAATTCCGCTTTCGTCCAATTTCAATACTACCTGGAAAGCATAGTGTACCATATTTTTGGTCACTGCGTCACTGTGCACCATTCTTGGTGTCACTGGAAAGTGTACTATTTTAGGAGTATGTACGCAATTTTTACGGATATTTACGCCACTTTTGCGTTGTGGTCGCGATGGCTAACCTCCAACAAAATCGTTTTCAGTGACGTTTTCTTGTCCGAAAATTGCACAGTTACAACATAAATGGTCACTAGCTCAAAGTAGACCATAAAAATAGGCAACTGACGCGTTCCAGGTATATACTACAGCACGGCACAAAATCATATTGGTGAGTTCCTACAGACTACACAACCGCAAGATAGGGAACAAACGCTTCTGGTCGTTACAGGATGTTGAATGCCACCCGAACTGTCCAGACTTTGCAACTTTCACTTAGAGTGTGGGGTCAAAAGTCCAATATCCCAACAACAAACAGATCGACTCTGGATGTTCGTCTGGCATTTTTGCTTCCCACGTCTTGCCATCCCCATCCCAATTCCACAGCGTCTAGCCTCCCCAAGCATGGTTTCCATCTTGGCGTAGCGAATGCAGGCGTCTTTGATTCGATCCTCCGGAGTGATGCCATGGAAAAGGGCTGCACGCTGTTTTGTGCTTCCTCAATTCAGTCTGACTTGGGAGCCAACCAAGTACATCTACAGTTAAAAAACTGCAAACCCACCTGCACAGGGGATACCCCCCACTACAAGTGGACAATTTGTAGCAATCAATCAATTTAATTTACCAAGTCCGGAAAAAAAAAAACATGTCTATATCAGGCCATCAATCCGCATTCATCAGCATTAATCCGCATTAATCACCATGATTTCCCAAGAATGGCACTTCTGACCGGTCGAAGTCGCTCCTGTGGCAAATTCTCAATGGCCTGATCATAGATCTCTCTGGTTCTGGTCTGACCTGCCAGCTGATGTGATGTGGAAAAAGTGGTCCTAAAAAAACGGAGAAGCTCTGTGAGTTTCATTGAGTTTCTTCACTTCGGGAGGGGAACTCTTTTTAAATAGCAAAACATGTTGTGTCTCCGAAAATAGCAAACATCTGGCTACTAGATGGGAAATCACAATTTTCTCAACCATGAGATACCCGAAAGTTGGCATGTTTCCTAAAACCATGTTCATCTCCCTTAAGCCATGGCTGAAGCTGAACTTTTTCAGTAAGGCGAGGCGCCGAAGAGCTCGGCCGTCTTCCGCACCAAAATACCATACATCTCGAACATGTCCTGAGCGCAGTATTCCAATGGCTAGCTACCTTGGGTTTATAGCAACTATAGTTCATAGGGATTATATAAACTTCATAGCTTTACAGAAACTATAGTTCACTGATTATCGAACTAGGATGAACTAGTTATTAAACTATAGATCATAGGGATTTTTAAACCAACAAAACATCACTGGGGGCTGCCACCATCTGCCACCTTCTATGGATCCAGCTGTTACAAACCGTTGCACTCGACATGAGAGGAAGGCAATTGGACTTTGTTCGTCAAGACCCTGTCTTTCGAGGTGTTACCTAAAATCTCCATCAAGCATATTTGTCCAACGCATTTCCGGATTTTCATTGTCAGTTGAGTTTCCACTTCTATAGCTAACCCATCTCGGGACCCATTTCCTATCAATTTTCCCGGATAACAGTCGACTGTTGGTTAACATTTAACCCACTTTTTTTGTTGGTTAACCCAAATTATTAATTTGCTGGTTAAATCCCTTGGTTGATTTCTTTTCAAAAGTGGTGGCTTAAATCCCAAGATATCCATTGATATCAAGCCCCAATTGATGTAGGTCAAATCCCAAAAATCAAATCCGTTTCTGTTGGACAACCCCCAAATTTTGTCCGAATAAAGTCATTATTGCCACACATCCCATAGTTTTTCTCCATATTTTTCTTCCTTCACCCCCAAGTTCTTAGTAGATTCATCCCCCAAACCCATCCACCAACCCGCATCCAGATGCCCAAGGAGGGCCATGGGCCTTCTCCTCCACAGCCTTGGTAGCACGGTTGTAGATGGACAAGGCATGCCGTGCCAGGCCATGCTCCTCTTCCAACTTGGCGTAGAGCATGTGGAGCCTGGAAAAGGGCTGGCAGAAAGGATGGAGAGCAGGCGGAAAAATCATGTTTTTTTTCTACGGAATTTATAGATTTGTTTTGGGATTTTCGGGATTTTACCAACACATGGAAAAACGATGGAACAAACATGCTTTACCACCAACACACGGAAATTATGACTGGAACTGGAACATCAGGGATTTCACACCAACAAAAATTCCTTGGGAGGGTGACCTCCATACTGGAGGTCTCTGTAATATCAGCCACAAATGGATGTAAAAAAAAAAACGGGAATTGAATTCAGCCGCAAGAAATGGGGGCACTTGGCTCCACAAATGTAGATAAATATGGGATCTCATCCACAATGAAGGTTACCTAACCTATCCCATAGGATCCATGATTGGTATATATGCTAGCATTTGGGGTATATTGATGGTAAATGTTACCATATATAGTATACATGGATCCTATATGGGTATGTAAACTGATTCACCGAGTTTGTGCCCACGGACTGTTTTTGCTTCAAAGGTCAGCGCGCAAGAAGTCCAACTTTTTTGGCGGACGAATCCGAGAACTGTAAATGCAATTTGCACAATCTTCGCATAATTTGCACATGGAAAATGGGGTATACCCCAAGATGATGCTGGAAAAATATGGAAAAATATGGGAAACATATGGGAAACATATGGGAAAAAAGCTGAGTCACCGGTTGGATTTCGGGATACCCCATCAACAAAGCCCATGGTCACCAACCCGTTCCCGAGAGGGCACCTCCGGGCAAACTTGGGCGGTACCTTCCACAAGGTGAGGCACCCAAACGATAGCCTAAGTTGGTTTATAAATTATCACCAAAAAGGTTTGGATTATAACTTGTTATAACATGTTATAACTATAGGTTTAAGATGGTTTAAGATTGTTTAAGATGGTTTAAGATGGTTTAAGATGGTTTATGGTTGGTTATTGTTTGGCGGCAAAAATCCCATTGCTTTGAATATTTGAAGCGGTAACCTTTATCTTTCTGGGCAGCCATCCAAATTGTTGCATCTTCCGAAAGACTACACTCTGCTGGTGTGTGTGTGGTTAAATCCCACCTTTTACCCATAACATATTGGATTAGAAGTTTCTGATGGCATCAAATCCAATCTTTTGCATTCCTTTTCGGATTCCTTTAGTTTTGCTTGGTTTCATCCAGTTTCATCCCAACTTGTGGTGAATTTGTCGAGATCTTGCCGCCCCCCGAAACCCTGAGCCAGCCCTGCGCGCCTTCTCAACGGCCTGTTCGAAGAGATCTCGGGCGCGTTCCAACCTGCAGGGAGATGAGCGGAGGAAGTGGCCCTGATAACCCACATGTTTTTGGTTGTTTGGTCTTTGGAAATTAAGTATTGAGAATGCTGAGAATCCAGTTTTAGACTGTTTGCTATGGTTTAAAAGATGTTTTAAGTCTTCACCATCCAGTTATATCATGCTATATCCAGTTTCGACACATGAGTTGATAGGTACAGAGTTGATTGACACAGCAATGTCAATGAAATGAAGGGTGCAACCAACCAGGTCAGTGTTGAAACTGAACAGAAAACTCGAGTTTCGGCAACAAGTCTCTAAGATTCCCTAAGTGTTTCCTGCTGCCTTTCAGCCAAGATCAGCTAAGGCCAAAACTTGCGGCCGCCATACCTTTCCACAAACTTGGAGAGGTATGTGAGCCTGGGAAGTCAAGGCTTCTCTTTCAGGCAGTCTGATTGTCCTATCAGCCGGCTTTGTCTGAAAATGAGGTATACTCCCAAATGGCTTTATCAAATATAGAAAAAAACATCGAGTAAATATAACATAGATATAAACCGACATAAACCAATATAAACCTATATATATATAAACCAATACGAACCCATATAAACCAAGATAAGCAAAATATAAGCCAATCTAAACCAGTATGAACCAATTTAAACCAATATGAACCAATCTAAACCAATATCAGCCAATCTAATCTTAACCAACATAAACCAATAGACACATAATGCCACACACATACACACACACACACATATATCTGGGTAAATTATAATATTTCACCAACCTGAATTAAGGCCATTTGGGGATCATTGCCCTTACTAACCATGATTCCCAGTGAGGTCGCAGTGAGGTCGTTATAATTTAACCATATATATATATATATGGAATATACACATATATGGAATCCTAAGGTTGGGAAGCGAATCAATAGATATATATATATATATATGTATGTATGTATGTCTGTCTGTATGTCTGTCTGTCTGTATGTCTGTATGTCTGTATGTCTGTATGTCTGTCTGTCTGTCTGTCTGTCTGTATGTATGTATGTATGTCTGTGTATGTCTGTGTATGTCTGTGTATGTCTGTGTATGTCTGTGTATGTCTGTGTATGTCTGTGTATGTCTGTGTATGTCTGTGTATGTCTGTGTATGTATGTATGTATGTATGTATGTATGTATATAAACCCTATGATTTTGGAAGATCCCATTTTCAGACACACCTCGACTCTGGACTCATCCAGAACTGGGTCCAACTGGCCAAATGTCGCTGACATGTGGCCACGCAAAGACCTACAAAATGTCCGGCGCTCGACCATGGGGCTGCAGATTTTCTAATGACTGGGGGGTTTCCCATAGTCATGGGGGTACCCCAAAAACGCTGGATGGTTTATATGGTTTAGAATAGAAAATCCACCAAAATCTGTGGATGATAACTAGGGGTAGCCCTATTTTAGGAAACATTAAAACATATTCCGGAGGTGTGAATCAATGTCTGTCCGGTCAGATTTCTCCCTGGACATGACCGACGACTTGGATCTGCAGATTTCCAGCAGCCTGCAGCAGCTTTACAGGATAAAGAAGGTCAAACCATGTCAATAGCATGCAGTGCGCTACCTTAAGTTTCAAACTTGAAATGTGTTTGCATGAACATTTTGAAAACCCTTAAATCCATCTGTTAATGACCACGCTTCTTATTAAAGAGCACATCTGTTTTTTTTCCGGTGGTATACACCGTTTCAACAGACACAACCAAACCAGTGATCAAGCGGAAAACGGCACCTTGATACCTCGCTCATAGACCTTGAAGGCATCCTCGAAATACTTTCTGTCCTTCCAGGCGGATGGACTGGGGGGTTCCCCCCAATCGATTTTATGTGCAAATGTAACTGGATTCAACAAGGACAATGGAAATGACATCGGCTACATTTGGCAAATGTCACCCACTATCTCATGGCAGAATCAACCACTTCATATAATTCAGCAATCACAATAAGTCCACCCTTAAATGCCGAAGTTTCGTAGGATTTTCCATGGTCACAGTCCTCCAGAAATCTGGCATAGCTCAGGATCAATGCTGGCGTGGCCACCTTCGCTCAAAGTGAAGCATCCACTGTGTCGAAGAAACAAAAATCCGATAGATTTTTCTTGCTTTGTGTTTGCTGTAGGTACATTCTTGGTGTACAATATATATATATATAGCACATATCATATTATAAAGGTATATTACATTACATTATATATATACACAAATTTTGTGTATATATATATACATATCATAGGTATCAGATGATCAATACACTATACGTTCATTAAGCTTCACCTTGTGGGAGGTTGGCTCGCCCCATCTACCGCCCCAGCGCCTTGAACTCCAGAGTCGCATCATAGGCTGCCTGGTGCACTGAGAGATGATCTTTTGAAGTTAGCGAAGAGGTCTGACTCAGCTGGCTGATGGTTGAGCTACCTATTCTAAATATGTGAATGTGTATATATATATAATAATTGTCATTGTTATCATTATTATGATTTCAATCATAATTATTGTTATTATTATTGTAAATCATTTATATATGAGGATTTCAATGTCGTCGCAAATAACAAAACAAAAGAGACTAAACACACTCATCAACTGAGAACTACAACTACGATATTTTCGGGTAGACCCCAGCTACCATTCAGAAAATTTCATCTCGATATTCTTGATACTCTCACCTGGGCTGTCCCATCTCGTTTTACTTGTTGGTTGACCGGTTTCCCTAATATATTTAATATACAATAATCCGAAAACCCAGTTAATATAACTCCCAATAACCAATCAACAAGGATATGTGCAATAGTAATTGGGAGTTATACTAAACTTGTTGATTCAAACTGAGAGGTAGTTATTGTTGACATATACCTTTAGTTCTTAAGTTACTACCTCCTTGACATTTTTCACTTTGGTAGTATAACTAATGCCATAAACCACCCTCGGGTCATCATTTTTATGGATGGTATAAACCATCCCCAAATTCTAGTTGTTTATGGCTTTGGCTTTCCCACATTACTACCCGAAGGTGGATTATTGGATGTATATATAGATATAATATGTATGTTTATATCATTGTTGATATACATATATATATATATATACACATTCTACTGGGAGGTAGCAATTGTTGATATTAATATAGTTATATATTATATATATACAGTACTCGGAGATTGGGAGGTAGATTGTTGCTGGTACAATGATACATGTATTATTGAATGTTGTCGATCTGGGGGAAAATAAAATTCATGTTCCAAACCACCAACCAGTTGTGCTTCAACAAGTTAAACACATCATTTTCCCCTATGATTTCATGGTGTTGATATATATTATTGCTACAATGTGGGGCCCCCAAGATAGCTAACTTGGTTTATAACTCCAATAACTATGGTTTATGGTACTTATAACTTATAACATCTTATAACTATAGTTATTGGGTTTTATAAACCAACTTATAACTGGGGGGCCCCACATTGCTAGTTGATGTATTTTTTTCACTACCCGAGGCTCAAGCTCTTGTGGAGGCGGTAGTGCCCAACGACCTCTTCGGCAAGGGACCCATTTGTTCGCAAGGCGGGGGAAAAAACAACAAATAACCGGCGGGGGGTCAAACATTCAGTAATGATTAGTAGTGATTAATAGTGATTTATAGTGAATTATAATTAATAGTGATGAATACCGATTTATAGTGATTACCCATTGGGTAAATTAACAGTTTGACCCTGAACAAAAACTTATTTTCAGATATTTTCAGTGCTTTCACTAGTCTTCCAACCCCGATACCGTAAATGCCAGGGTGTATGTTAATATACTGGAGGGTAACAAACAAGCGGATATGTTTGCTATTTTTTTCTGTAGTCACATGAGGATGGGGGAGGTGAGTGGTATCTCCAATCCCAAAAAAAATCATATAATATCCCCACATTGATCTCCAGTGGCTATTAAACACGTTATATAGCCACATGAATATAATAATAATAATAATATATAATAATTAAATACAATATACCCTCTGGTAATTCAACATAGCCATCGAAAATGGCCTATTTATAGTGAGTTTTCCCATTGAAAAATGGTGATTTTCCATAGTTACGTTAGTTTACCAGAGGGTATATCCCATTAAATCCCATTAACTCCCATTGAATCCCATTAAACCACCATTTTCCTATGGTTTTCCTATGGTTTTCCATCCTTCTACCAGTTTACCGGGTCAGGTTGGCTCACCTGATTTTCTAGGGAAAACATAGGTGAAAACAGATACTTGGACCCTAGAAAAACACAGCTGGAAAAAAAAAAAATACCACCTCACTAGAAAATCAGCACACATACAAAACGGCATTTTAGACCCTGAAGTGCTAAAAATCTGGTAGAAAGTTCAAATCTGATCCTTGGGCTCCGGCGAAAAATGCGGAGCTTGATGTCATAATTATTTAGCATCAACATCTGAGCTATGATATTCTAGAACATTCATGCCCGGCCTCCTCCCCCCTCCCGAGATTCGATTTTTTGGATTTTTTCGAGTCTTCTCTCAAAGCGTCCTCCAAAATGAGCCCTTCCCAGCCAATAGTCGCCATGAATTCAAATTCAGAAACAATCAGAAATATATCGATACATGTTGCTATGATAAACTATGATATTTTCATATATTTTAATATACGAGCTGGTATTTCATACTACCTCCGGGGCTTCGCAGCCTGGCCCGCCCCCCACATTTAAATGTCGTTACCGTACAGCATGCTGCAACTCTGTACAAAAACATACCGCCTCAGTTTCTTTCACTTCTTTCACTTCTTTCACTTCAGCAGTTTTTGGTCATAGAAGTTTCAAACAATGACTCAAAAGGAATGTGATTTTCTGGAAGTGACGCGCGCTGTTTTAAATCCAGTGCTTGATTTTCTAGAGGCCAGAATTTTCCATACATGTGCCTCCCACATTTTCAAGACGCCTGCATCCAGGTCCATATTCGAAAACCATCGAAAACCTATATTCGAAATTGTTATTTTCACATATTGCCACAATGCGTCACATGTTTTCACATTGTGCACATGTTCTCCATATGTTCATTTTTATATAACCCCATCCCAATGTATTTTAAGGTGTTTTCATGTTCTCAGATTTACCAGACTCGCAATTCTGGTTTAGGCGTTTTGGACTTGAATATAGAATATTTCAATATTTTTGGCGTACCCTTATAAAACAACAGTTTTTGGTCATAGAAGTTTCAAACAATGATTCAGAAAGAATGTGATTTTCGAGAAGTGACGCGCGCTGTTTCAAATCCAGTGCTTGATTCTCTAGAGGCCACAATTTTCCATACATGTGCCTTCCACATTTTCTAGGCGCCTGCATCGAGGTCCATATTCGAAAATCCATATTCGAAATGACTATTTTTCACAAGTTTTCTGTATATTAATCATATTTCATTTTTAATTCCCAATCTATTTTCATGTGTTTTCAATTTCTCTGATCTACCAGACTCGCAGCGACGCGCAGGTACTCAAAGTTCCAGCCCAAGCGCTTCGGATTGGCTGTTTTCCAATTGCGAGATGCGGCAAGTGTTGCAAACTTGGACAGGAGAGAGATGGGACTAGATTTTAAGCATGTTTAAACAAAACAAAATGACCTACCAGTGCCCCTCTAGAAAATCAGGGACCACTAGAAACTCTAGGAACGTCCTCCCAGAGATGCTAAAATTATGCTCCTGGATTTTGGGCACTTAAGCTACCCAGAAAATCAGGGTCTCCCGACTCAGAGGTCTCCAAAAGTTGTTCTGTAGAAAATGACGGGGTTGATAAAAGCAGCCTTTCATCAAAATCGAAGAATTTTCGCGCCAGATTATCAGTCCTTCTTAGGGGGGTTGACCCCCCTGAAATCCTAGAGGAAACTCACACCGGTATTTTCAGAAACATAAGTCTAACTCAACTAAACTAGAAAGACAGAGCCCACTAGAAATTCATAGGCTGACTCTCCAAAATTGGGTCCGTAAAATCCGCATCTTCCGCGCCAGAAAGTTAGGCAGTTAACGAGCCGGATTTCCTAAGGAAAAGGGAACCAGTATTCAGAAACATAAGTCTAACTCAACTAAACTAGAAAGACAGAGCCCACTAGAAATTCATAGGCTGACTCCCCAAAATTGGGTCCGTAAAATCCGCATCTTCCGCGCCAGAAAGTTAGGCTCTGTCAACTTTGAGGTGCTTAAAATAGCCACGCTAGAAAATTAAGGCCCCTATGAAAGCAGCCGATCCCCAGAATACAAACCTGGGATGACTAGGAAATGAAGGCTTACAGGGGGGTTGACCCCCTAGACTTTCTGGCGGAAACTGGTAAGGGGATGGTTTTCCTATGGTAAGTTCCTATGATGTCCGTTTCCATTGGAAGAAATCCTCGTCATCAAACCGGGCTCCCAGACTCCTCAAGGTCGATGCAAAGGGACCAGAGCTTGGTGGAACGATACAAGCGATTCTGCACGGTGTCCTGGCGACGCCAACCAGCGACGCGAGCTCTTTTTCTGGTAAACCATAGGAAAACCATAGGAAAACCATAGGAAAATGGTGGTTTAATGGGATTTAATGGGATATAACCTCTGCTAAACTGCTACATAACTATGGAAAATCACCATTTTTAATGGGTAAATCAACTATTTCTATGGGCCATTTTCAATAGCTATATGTTAGTTTACCAGAGGGTACTTTTTTCCAATGTGCGAAAAGGTACGTAGGGAATGGGGAAATGGATGGAAATGGGATGATGATTCGATGATTGATGGTGTTTATTAGATTTTATTAGGATCATTCCACCATACCCTACGTTTAGCACCAAACAGTTTTTTAGCAGGTGAAAAATCTTGGCCATCTTGGCCTTGCTCCTAGTTATCTGCATGAACCAAGAGAAAAAAACTAGCAATAGGAAACCGTTTATGGATGCGAGTAGGCAGGGAAATCTTGGGTTTGACTGAAAATGATTTAGCTCACTATTTGGATGTGCTTAAGGGGCCTATAAACAGTTAAAGACAGTCACAATAGATTTCCCAAAAGGGCGATTGACTACTGAACTGAGAACATCTCAGTTCATCTTCAGCAAATCAAATCCCAAGGGATAGAAGCTTATAATTCTATCTTTGGGGGACAACTTTATGTTCGTATTGCCATCCCGCCAACTACCATAGATTCTGCCAAAGCTAATAGGGGTTGCAAGATTCCTTTCCCTAGAAAGAAATTGTTTTCAGGGTCAAGGGTCTATGTGAACATTTACTGGAGGGTATATAAATAGTGATTCCATTCATATTCCCATATTCCCATTGAATATTTCCCTTAATATTCCAATTACTGGAGGGTATATTCGACCAGTCAACTCCACCCCGCGCTCCAGCGCCTTATCTTCCTTCAGGGCTGCGGCCTTCTTCTGGCCGGTCGCTAGTCTGGCCACCTGCATCTGCAGCTATGAACTTCATAGCTATAACTGGCTATTGCCATGGTGTTAACCTCCAGTGAGAACCATAGCCAAAATGTTCCCTATGGTGAAATATATCAACTATTATCAACTTGTAAGCGCACCACCAAGTAGCCGGCTACCAAGATTGTCCTTAAAAAAAGAGAGAGAGAGGCGAGTAGTAAACCAGTTCTGCCGTCCGTTTCTAAGTCCTGAGACCGCACTGTGATTCATGGTGACGCCACAGTGATCCACCGAGCTACCCCAGAAAATGTGCGACTTTCAAGGCTCCTACTCATCTTCCAAGTTCAACTTTGTTGGATACACATAATCATCTATAATCATCCATCCTCAAAGAAACATATAGATATGTTCATACCATTCACTTATGTATATATATACATAAACATAATATATATATATAAATACAATATATATATATATATATATACAATATTAATATATATATATATATTATAATTACTCTTGATATGTATATAATATATCTATTCAACATATGTATAATATTATATATATAACCATTGTTCATCATGACGTCCTTCACCATTTAACCCGCCAGGACCGAAGCCCCGTTGCCCGGCACTTCGGCTCAGCCTTCAAGGCTTCGTCGTACTCCTTGTGGCGTAGCTCCATCTCGATCCACTCACACCAGACCTGCCGACACGAGCCCCGTGAGTGCCAGGTCATCCGGGAGATTCCCAGCAAATTCCCAATGGATTATGATCATCCACATTAAAATACAAGGATCATATTTTAAAAGGTAGTATAACATAGTATAACCATGTATAACCCCTCAGAAGATCATTAATATTCATTAATTATCATCAGGGGTTTTGAACTTTTGAACAGGCAGTGGTGCCACCGGGGAAAATCCCAAGTGTATCCATTTCTTATCATTTCTTAGTGGTTCTAAACATGCTTCAACCTCTGCAAAAACAGGTGGCCATTTTTTGGATGCTAAACAAACTGCTTGAAACCACCAGAGTCTTGGTCGTTTTGGTGTGGAGTTTCAGCCCAGCCCAGACTTATCTCCAACCAGATGGAGCTAACTGCCGCCACTTGGCCCTAAGCCGTCCAGGAACACAGAGGTTCGGATAGTTCGGACACTGACACGAGAGGGTCTTTAGATTACCCAAATCATCAGTTTGTACCTAAGAGAATTCAGAAAACCATTGGTGATTTTGCCAATCTCAAAGTTCATTGCCCGTCTCCTGAAATCAGATTGTTTTGTTGGCATTGCCCCAGATCTGCTCCGCCCTGATTAGGGCAAACTAATTCTCAGTTTTCCGTACTTCCTATGTTTTTGATATGGGGATATCAAAAAGACAGGACAACAGACAACATAAATGCAGTCTTCCATGACTTCAATGCTAAGTTGTCTATGCTCCATTTGTGTATTCATCCCCCCAAAAAAACGCTGAAAAGCATGCTGTACGAGTTGGTCCAGGCGAATTTGGCGCATCAAAATCTAGGTCGATACTTACCAACTGAAATTCGGCCTACCCCGTTTCTAGGCTTAACATGCTTAACCCAATTGAAATTTGGGTATACCGTATACCCCACCACTTGGCCGCCCCCACCGACGCCAAGTCGTCCACACCGCGATAGTTCACTTGGATGGCCTAGGGCTGGGGCGCATGTGTAACCGCCCAAGAATTGGGGGAACCAGCGAAACAAACGTTGGATTGCAGCAGCCGAACAAAAGTTGGATGTCTATTCAGCAAATAATAGTGATTGAACATGATTGAAACAGCAAATCATTGATTTCTAGAGGCCAAGAATATGGGTGTATCTGAACATGTCAATATTTAACTGGAAACACGATGCTCAAGCACTGCAGTGCTGCACTGGATTTGGGGGTACTCTATTTCCAGACAGACTCTAATTTCGCCTCTGAAGCACCCACAGATAGGGATTGAACGAAAAAAACAACAGTGCACTTTCATAGGGCTTGAACAATCTTCACAAATAACCAGCGGAAACAAGCCAACACAAATTTCAATGGGTTCAACGCGAAAAATCTCTTGAGAAACAACACATATATAAATATCAACAGGACAATATGATACAATATGGGTGTGAATCAATACCTATTAATACCATTTTTAGGGGAATGAACATCCATTTACCAGCTATTTTGATGTTCACCAGGGGTACAAGGTTTTGACACACTGCCATATGGATTTTGCTCTGCCACCAGTGAACATTGACGCTGCAAAGCAGCAAACAATGATGGTTTTGGCATGGCTTGACCATCTCATGGTGGCATTTTCCCCCAGGCACAGCACCTTGGAGAAAATGACACGGGCATTCTCGATGTCATCGTGGGACTCGTAGAACTGGCACGGCACGGCAGCATGAAATGAGGATCAACCCGGTCAAATGATTAGAGAGAAGGATTGTTATGATTCTCAAACAATGACAATCACCTATATACTTGGGATATGATTTTTTCGGCATATTTGGGGATTCATTGAATTACCAGGTAAACTTAAGCCTTAAGGATCCAAGTTGGTAGCTTGTAAAGGAGTACTTGGGTTTTATTTGGAATTAAATCGATCTATATTTGGACGTATACAGGAAGGGCCCCCCCAGTTTTATAAAGTTGGGAGACCCGTCCAACTATCGATAATCCACAACAACTCAATTCTTTAGATCTTCGAATCAACCAACAGAAAACCTATAGAAAAAAACAACAATAAAACACCATAAAACCACATTAATCCCCTTGGATACGCCATGCCTGCGAAACATGTGACCCCGTGATCGCAGTATATCGCAATCGCCCGCCTTGGCAAAGGCCGCCCATAGGATCCATAGGCGACCTTCCGCCTTCTGAGGCTCAACCGTCATGACCTAGGGCCCATGGGGGCCTGGAAGAAACAGCGACAATCCGAGGTTTCCATGGCCATAGATCAAACAAAAATGGTTGGTTTAAACTGGAGAATCCGAACTTAAAATGGATAACTAGGGGTACCCCCATGACTTAGGAAGTTTGCCTTTTCATGGGCCGGAGAAAAAAAGGGTGCCTTTTCAAGTCGGACTTGTGTCATCCCTGTTATCCAGCCGAGCCCGAGCGGCTGCTTCGGTGAAGCAGCGAATGACCTTCTCAGGGGTGTCCTGGAAGGTGGTACCGCAACAAAAAGCTGGAGCTTGGCCTTCCTTGACCCTGCAAGAACCCTGAAAAATGGTGTAAAAGCACCATTTTTGGGGGATTTCATGGATTGTGATATTCCCCATTATACACAGGGTAGTATAGTCCCCAAACTATAATCTTCAACCAACCGGGGTTTAGCAGACACTGGTCACATGTCTTTTACAATACATTTTTTTGGGGGTGGCCTCAAACCAACTTCTAATGAAAATAGTGGCTCTGGCGGTTTTTTGGAAGGTATCGAGTTTGACTCGTACCTGCATGATGAAGAATCATGATAGCATTAATATTCTTAGGTATCCTTGATCAAATTCAACAACATATATAATGTCTAGCAACCTCAACATCAAGGATGTAAGCATTTCTATGAAAGCATCCAGTCACCTTAAGTTGACTTTGGAACCCGTCTCCTCCTCCTGCTCAAACGGCCACAAAAGAAGCCCTTATGATTCAGGGCACATGGTTTACGGCGACTGGCCTATTCCTATCTATCCCTCATACATTGATTATTACGCGTTTGAAACTGTGTATGTTTGGATGATAGGTGGGTTTGTCTGAAAATGGGATATACCCTCTGGTAAACTAACATGATCATAGCTATCAGCTATGGAAAATCATCCCTAATGGGTAAATCAACCATTTCGACTGGGCCATTTTCAAGTTTTTACCATTTTTACCATTGAAATAGCCATTTTTACTGGGGAATATGATGATCATCCACTCCACTGGGGGGTACTCCACTCGCGATCCCCAACCCACAACGCGATCAAAACGTCGTCCTTGTAGAGTTTGGCGCGCTGGAGCCACTCATGGACGTTGTGAGGATTCTGCCGGAGCTTCACGGACCTTGCGGATGCACGATGCACGGCCTTGACCATATGGTACCTACCATGAATGGTTAATTAATCTCATATGATCTCATATGAATCTATGAATATCTATGACTTTTGGATCATCTTGGATCATGGTTATCATATGTTATCATTAAATAGGCTTGATGAATTACATTACTATGTAGTAATATCATCTCAAGCACCTGAAGAGTCCCAACAAGAGGTCACCGCCGACCAGAACGGGTCGGAAACGGATCTAATCATATGAAGATCAAAAGCCTGAAACCTGAGGACACCCAATTTTACCTGGTAAAAACAATTGGAAAGATCCCACAGCCAGTACACATATATATATATATATATATATATATGTACATATATATATATATATACATATATATATATAGTGTATATATATATATGTACATATATTGATCTCTGTATCTCTGTATCTCTGTACTCAGCGACTGGTGATAAATATATTTATCTCATTTTATCTCTGTACATAAATATATTTATCACCTTTATTGGTTTTTCACCCTGGACTGGGCGTCTCCGACGACACCAGCTCCGGGCGTCGGCCCAGCAGGTCCTCCAAGCGCAGCATCAGCAGGTCGGCTTCGGCCGCAGAGACGGCCGAGGCCTGGGCGGATTTTTAGAGCCCCATGGGGATTGGAACATGGGCGGATTTTTCATGGTTTTTAATGGGAAAAAAAGGGTTTCTAATGGGTTTTTAAAAGATTGTTTTTTTTTTTTTTTTAAATGTTGTTTCATGTTTTTTTTTACATGGGTTTAACAATTTGTTTTTACAGTAATGGGTTCATGAATGGTGTATTTAATGGAAATATCACCAAACAGTGGGATGTAATGGGATATAATGGGACAAATGCCATGTAGCAAACTAAACCAATATGGGATGGCTTTGTGAGGGTGATCAAAGAGTCAAAGAGGTATGTTGATATGGTATGATAATGGGATGGTATATCATAGTAATGATCTGGTAATAGGATTTGAAATAGGTTTTGATGGAAATTGGATATAATATGATACAATGAGATTTGATGGGATGCTCATTATAGGTGACTTACTGGTTTCATGATAAATCACAATATTCTACATAACATATCTGTATGTATATACCGCTGCAATGGAGGACATGGTGTTGAAACATACTCATTCTAGGGCCCCTCATTCTGGAGCTACAGAAAGCTGGTAATGTTTAGATTCTGTTGGTAGTAAAAGCACCATTTTTGGGGGAGTACGTCGAATTTTGACCCACATCCAGCTTGGGTGCAACTCCCAATGCCAAGTGGAACGCGTTTGCGTATCGTACGATGTCGGATCATGTTGAATCCAATTTGGATGGTACCTACTAGTACCCATGCCTACCCCAAAATCCAACAAAAGGAATTGATGCCTTCATCAAACCTGTTCTTAATAAAGGGAGTAACATTGCCAATCTTAGATACCCTGCAAAATAAATTCTTTGCTGGTTAGTAGATATTCCATGATATTCCCATTAATACCAAAAGACTAAAGTGACTAAAGGATTAAAGTATCCATGTAAGATTGACCTCGGTAATTAGACCTTCGCAAAGTTGCAATTCATCGCCAGCGGCCTCTCTTTCCATGTGCGCGGAGATCAAGCTCTCGAGGAACTTGGCGTACCTGAAACATGACGACCAATCCAAACAGCGAACGAGTAATGATACTGTTGATGGAAGAAATCCTGCACCACCTTGGATGGTTGAAACCCTATAAATAATGGGATAAACCACCTATCAACTGGTGCAGGATTTCTTCCATCCACAGTAGTAATGTATTACAAGTGAGGTACATGTAGGTTGATCTGGCTTGTGGGCTGTACTTGTGGTACATAGAGGTAAACACATGCTTGCATCTCCTCTTACAAAGTTGCTGCACTTTTGAGTGCGGGTCTTTCAATGGCGTTGATATGTTCAGTTTATATATGTAATATATATATATATGTGTGTGTTGATCTGTATATGATAGTACCCATAGGATCCATGTATGGTATATATGCTAACATTTGGGGTATATTGATGGGATCCATGTTACCATATATAGCAGCACCATGGATCCGTCATGGGGTATACAGTAGGTCTCCTTTTAACGCACGGATCCCACTCATAGTCAGAAAAGCGAAAGGCAAACAGGGCACGATTCGAAAATCAGGGAGAAGTCGTGGACCTCAAAGCAACTGAGGAGCGAGGAGCAGTGGCTGCTGTCCTTTTGGGACATGCCAGGGTTGGTGGTTGAGCCCTACCCCTCTGAAACAGGTTAATCAATGGGAAGGATGGCATCCCATATATTATGGAAAATAAACAGTTCCAAACTATTAGTCAACCACTCTGAAAAATATGAAAGTCGGATTGGATCATCATCCCAACTATTGGGGAAAAGAAAACATGTTCCAAACCACCAACCAGTGCTAAAATCCTTGAATGTCTAGGAAGCAAATATTGCTTGCATCTGGCTGGATTTTTTTTGCTCATTCAATTCTTGATATTCAGCGTGAATCAAGCTGTTTGGTACCTTAATCCTCACATCCCTGATAGGAAAATCATCACCTTTGGATCCTTGGGTGCTGTCTTCTCACCACATCTCTTCAGGGTCAACCCCTTGGTCTTTTGCATTTAGGCTGGGGGGTGGTTCCACCAGTCTGGTGGTTGCAACCCTGGCAGCCAAAAAAAAAACGGCAATGTCAGATGATGGTCCCGGGAAAACACACCAGCCAATGGCTGGTCCCATAGGCAATGATAATGTGAAGTTCATTAATTTAATAATTAAACACGCCCTGTTAATCAACACCCACATTCCAAAAAATGGGTGTCAATACTAATTTGGGTTATTTAATACGAACTTGACATTCTTAGTCCCCATTTCCAATGAGGGTCTCAAAGAATTGATTGACGGAGATTGACGGTGTCCCCCATGAAGCCCTATTCCTGGTGGTTTGTATTAATCTCCACCTTTTGTTGGTTTATAGAATCCCTTTTCCCTATAATTACCCTCTGGTAAACGTTTACATAACTATGGAAAATCACCATACTATTAATGGCCACTATTTCTATGACCATGTTCAATAGCTTTTTGTATGTTTATCAGAGGGTGTATATATATATATATATATCATCTTGAATACAGCTCAAACACAAACGCTGGAAAGAATTGGATTGATTCATGTGATTGGATGATTGGGAACCCATATGATGGATATAAAGAAAATGTTGTATTGCTGCATATCATATGCCCATGTCAGGATGGTGAACACATCTTAAAACCTATGTTTTTCTAATGGTTAAGCCTCTACAAGGTTGTGCACCCCCACCAGTAGTAAGCCTATACCTACATCTACCATAAATGATAATTAGTTAATGTTGTTAGCACCAACTTGGCTATCGTGTTTTTCTGGTTACCCTCTGGTAATCCAACATTGCAAATTTGGTTAACTCCCGAACTAAATGGAGGTTAACAACCTGGGAAAATCAACGAACTAAATGATTGTTTTTCCATTGTCATGTTTGATTGCCAGAGGCTAATCATTTAATCCCCCTACTAATATTCCACACAGACCCCGAGGTTTGCCCGTTTGCCCAGAATAGCGTAAAATCCAGGGAATACTGTACGACGTCAAACAACAGAAAGGATGTTATGTTCAATTATGTTGCTACGGTGATAAGCAGAACATGTTGCTTCATGTTGCTTCATGTTGCTTCTACATATCATATAACCAGAACATGTCGCTTCTACATATGATATATATGGAATTAACCACACAGTCATTAGGGTTTCTTTTAGGGTTTCAGAAGATATCAAAAACACCATCATCATCATCATCATCATCGTCATCGTCATCGTCATCGTCATCGTCATCGTCATCGTCGTCATCATCGTCATCATCGTCATCATCGTCATCATCGTCATCGTCGTCATCCTCGTCATCATCGTCATCATCGTCATCATCGTCATCTTGGCTTGCCCGGACGCTCGTTGCGAGTCCGGGCAAACCTCAGGGTCTTGCCGTAATATTAGGAGTTAACACGTATAGATATCGTAGATAAACCATAGTTAACCATAGTTAGTCGAGTTATAACACACCTCAGCTGTCATTTGGGGGCCCCATGTACATATAGGGATTAGCAACCAATCAAAGTGAAACCAAGGAACGGTGCTCACCGTGGCCATCGCCTCCTCATAGATGTCGCGCGCCTTCTCAAACTGCCCAAGCCTGGCTGCGGTATGCTTGGGGCCCATATGAGGCACCTGGAAATCAGCACATAAGGAAACAAGATGCAAACATGAAGATGTTAAGGCCTTTGGGATTGTAAACCTCAGAAAACAAGAAACAACATTGCAGATTTGACCACCAAATAGTTGTGTTGTGTGCGTTCAAAGTAACGAGCCTAGGGGATTTTCACATGTGATATGAACCACCACCAGCCGCATAACTCGGGACCTGATGAAGTGATCGCCCAAAGAGATCCAAAGTCGGCCAACCTCCGCTTCAAACTCAAGTGGTGCAACTGCCCATGCCATGCCCATGTCATGCCCATGTTCATCCCATTTCGCTCCGGGGCGAAAGATTCCAATTCGAGTGGCCTCGTCAGTAAACTGCCGGATCCCACTACGAATGATGGACCTCGCATCGAGGCACTGGTTGCTGAAAATTGGAGATTGGGCTTACCCTCTGGTAATTGAACAGTTTATTTGCGAACTGGAAAATCACTTGTCAATAGCTTTTTCTGGTTGGTGGTTGAGCCACCCCTCTGAAAAATATACGTTCGTCAGTTGGGATGATTATTCCCAACTGAATGGAAAGTCATAAAAATCATGTTCCAAACCACCAACCAGTTGTTGTATCTTTACCAGCGATTTACCCTCTGGTAATTTAACATAGCTATAGAAAATGGCCCCTTAAATTCCATTCATAGTTGATTTACTTATTCCAAATGGTGGATTTTCCATAGCTTTTTGTAAACGTTTACCAGAGGGTAACCACATGAATATGATGAGTCATTCATATTTGGGGGCTGGTTTATGATTGGAATTGCCACATTATACCCTCTGGTAAATAAGCAGTTCGACCCTGAAAATCACCCATGTTGAATGGTTTCACTAGTCTTCCAACCCCGATGACTGCCAGGGTCTATGTCTATTTACCAGAGGGTATAAATGGTTATAACTGGTTAATCTATGGTTAATCTATGGTTAATCTATGGTTAATAACAATATATCTTATAACAATATATGGTACCATTTAAGATCCCATTCAGCCACATTATCATGAAGATCTTCTCCCCACTTCGCCATTCCAAGGCTTCACCGAATCAGATTTTTATGGCCGCGGGCTCGATGTTCAAGGCTTTGATGTCCGCGGGATGCTTGGAGACCTACACGACGACCCGTGTGGACCGCCAAGTTCACGAGGCCTTTTGGGAATGATAACTAGAGTTAGTGGATGTTCATGGATGTTAATGTTCATGGATGTAAATGGATGTTCATGGGCTTTATAAGCCAACATCACTGGGGGGCCACCTCGTTTGAGTCATGCTTGATGCAGGTTGGGCCTAGCTATCCCGTAAAGTCACGCCAACATCATTTCAGCACGGGTTTAACCCATCACTCATAGTCATTGTTGGTTTGCATCCCTCATTAATTGGAAAATTCCGAACATATTCGAACTAATTTATGTTCACAACACCGTCCAAATACGTACAATCCAAATATGATACACTATCAACCAATAACAGCACAGTTTAATCAACTGTCTTCGATATATACTATTCAATAATATTCAAGATAAGTTTATAAAAATGATGTTATTCATGATATTCAAGGAGCATTCCATTTCACAAACCACCATTTGAGCCATTACAGTAAAAACACTCCTATCCCATCTCATGGGACGCTCGTTGGTTGAAAACGGTTTCCCTATGGCTTATCATAATCCCCAGTAAACCAGGTAGTATAACCCCCTATAGCAATCAATCAAGCATCATTCATCAATTATATCCCTATGTTTGATAGTTCACAACCTATTAAAGTCTATTTTTTGGATGGTTGAGTCATATCAATCCCATATAAAAACCAATCAACCAGGGTACCCTCTGGTAAATGTTTACATAACTATGGACAATCACCATTTCTAATAGATAAATCAACTATAAATGGCCATGTTCAATAGCTATGTTAGTTTACCAGAGGGTATTTTTAATGGTTCATCTGTTCACAGGATGAGCCATCCACCAGTGGCCCACCAGATCACAGAGATCCATCCACAGCTGGTGACGAGTCTTGCCCTCCATGGAGCTGAAATCCTCAATTTTTACATGGGAACAATGGCATTTGCACGGTCGAATTGTGGGAAATATGTGGGAAATAAAGATAAATAAATATATATATATATATAATAAAAGTAATCATAATGATGATAATAATAATAATATACAACATTCATACAATGTTTATAATATATAGATATATGATATTATGTGTATATAATGATGATAATAAAAATAATAATAATAATAATAAATAAATAATAATAATATAATAATGATAATAATAATTATTATTATTATAATGATAACAACAACAACAACAACAGTAATAATAATAAGATATATCTATATATATATGTGCAATATTTATAAAATATAATAATAATAATGATAATAATTATTATTAATAGTAAAAATAATACTAATTAATAAACTAATAATAATAATTGATAATAATAATATATATATATATATGTACTTATAATATGTGTATATGATGTATAATCATACGTATACATAATATGCGAAATACGATGAACTATCTATAATATAAAATCAGGAGTCAATCCAGGTTGACAGTGTGACATTGTTGGAAAAGCGCGGGTTCGGGGGCTCGTTTAAATTGGTCTATCCATTGACATCCGGGCCTTCCAAATCAAAGGCCCTCAAAATCCAGAAGTGAAATATTTACACCATGGATTTCTCTAAACATGATTTTTTTTTAAACAAAAAACTGAAATTACAACGTTTATGATAGTTTTGATCATCTTTGTTTTGAAAGGAATATCATGAACATGATTTCTTTCAACATACTTTAGAACCGAAACTGATGAACATCTGTGGAACTTCAAGGATCTTCCTGCTGAAAGGTTTTCGGACAGGCAAGCACTCCTCATCGTCGACAACATTTGCCAACTTCTGAGCGGCCTCGTCGTAACGCCTGTGGAAGGGTTTCTCGTCTAGCAGATCTGGCAGTGGGAAATTCAACATTTATAGGTTATAAGTTATACTAGATGATTACAGTTTATAGTTTCTATATTGAAATTAGATTATGTTTCAAAATCTTTCTATTAAAAATATTAGACACATGCCTTTTCTTTTCCACTGTAAGGTTTGATTAACAAACTCAGCAAAGGCTATCGTCCGCTGAGAGCGAGGCCCGATGGTCCGCAGGTAAGCGATGTAGATCTTGGCAGGTGCGCCGTGGTCTTCCATCGCAATTTCCCAAGTGAAGTCACAACAAAAGTCAAATGTTATTATAGTATGTTAACACTATTGTTACAGTATCTTATGGACAAATATTGACACACTAGAATAAATATGTGACCAAGTGAACCCTCCTTTTTTGATCTCAACAGCTTCGACTGTATTGGCTGTTGGTGGCTGTTGGTGGCATGAATCTCAGCTGATCTCAGCCGCAAACCTCTACATGATCTGGCTCCAACATGAGGTAGCGTCTGAAGGCACAGAGAGCCGTCTCCTGAAAAAAAACATTTATGGCTTAACCCTTGGTCATTGCAAGAGAAAGTAGCTAACATATTCAAAGATCATAATTTGAATTATTTGATGTAGGTTCTTAAAGATGCTAAATGAATGATCTGATTTATTTCATATTGTTTTTTGTTGTATCTTTTACGGTCAATTCCCAAGGGAAACGGGTTAAACGGCCCCCCAAACTTTGGGCAACCCCCATCATGCGATCTCCTTTGGCACTTCACCATCCTTGATGAATTTCACATAGAGCTCCTGGCAGTTTATTCTGCGGGGACTGGGGGATTTGTCAAATCACCATGGACAGAACTCAACTCATTTTAAGAACTTAAGTGCTATTTCATGCTTGTTAGATCTTGTTAGAGCCTTTTGATAATTTGGATGCGTGTTTTTTCGAGCACTACTTGTTCACAAAACAAATCCTGAAGATTGGTTTTCAGTGCATAAATGATAGCCGTGTGCACCCAAATCCGCGAGTGCTGTGTGATGGGCAACGAGCGCAAAGCCTCCAGCTCCAACATACATCAAGGTGGGTTGGAAGCCGAAGCCGAAGCTACTTGTTCTGTCATGGAAACCCTGGTTACCCTCTGGTAATCAAACATGACAAGAGAATTCTCACCATTTATAGATGATTTCCCCTTCAAACTCCATTGATAGATGATTTCCCAGCTGGCACCACCAAAAGACTACCTACCACTTTTGCCCTGAGGATTCAATGGTACCGAGGAGTCTGCTCGATCTAGTGCCCTTCGTGCTCTGGTGATTTTCTTCTGCTTCATCAAGAATTCGATGTAGTGAAGCCTTGGACCAAACTCAGGGCGCCACATATGTTTTTGTGGACTCTGTGACGACTCTGTGACCTCCGTGGGCGACCAGTTGATCTCAGTTTCACACCAAATCCTGGGCATCTTGTGCAAGAAGACCAAGGCCCTCTCAAATGCATTGTTGCATGCCTGGAGATAGGCACTATGAGGCGAGGGAGCTCCACGGATCTTCACTTGCCTACTGCATGCAGAAATTCAGAAGTGAAAAAACTATGGTAAACTATGGTAAACTTAGTGAGGATATGTAAGGATTGTCCCGAAATAGATCTTACACCTCTTTTCACAGGGTGTCCCTCTTCATACAATGTCCATCAATGTCCATCAAGGGACAGCCAAATTTGTGACACCAACTGTGGCAGTTGCCTCATATTCTGGGTCCAAAATGGCAGAATCTTTGACCTGCAGAAAGGAGTATGGAGGATGAGAAAGAACAGATTTACCGAATCAACAGGTAATGCAAATGTTTAAGTCTATATATATATATATTATAGGATCAGTAATTGGAATCAACCAGGTTTTTTGAGTAGGACATTGATACTGACTGATTTTACAGTCATTCACACCGCAACTGCAGTCTGCTGCTCTCTGAGTCTTGAACGCTCTGCATGCGGAGCCTGAGCGCTTACTTGGCTTGACACGGGCAAATGGAACACTTGGTAGCATTCATGTGGATTCATGTGGATTCTCCGCTTGCAGGTCTCATATTCTCAGCCCTTCCCATATCCTTCCATGGAGTCCATGGAGAAAGAAGCCAGGGTCGAGGCTGGAGATAAGCATGCCAAAGTTTGTAGGAACCAGGCAGCTCCTCTGGGGCCATCCCTCATCACACCATCCCAAAAACCGATCGTCGAGGCAACGCAGTCCTTGACAGCGCGCTCATAGATCAGGAAGCGCACTTTTAATGAAGCTTCAGCCTGCACGTGACGCTCCCGGTTAAACTGGGAAAGCAACCAATCAAAATGGCTACGATGTAGCAATACATCAAATATATATATATATATATTCAAATATCATACGATAACAGCGACTTATTCGTTTCTCTTCAACAGCGAAGGTGATTGAGGTGTACTTACTGACTGCCATATCTTACCCTCTGGTAATTTAACATAGCTATTGAAAATGGCCCATCTATAGTGGATTTACCCATTGAAAATGGTGATTTTCTATAGTTATGTTAGTTTACCAGAGGGTAAGATAAGGAACCAATGGAAGCAACCGTACTCAGAAGCCATCCAAGTAAACATCCAGCCCATGGTGCCCTGGTGGTTTCCCAGCCACATTGGTTGCTTAGGAGGCCAACCTGGTAGGCCAGGAATTATCCTCAAATGAAAACTCCAGAAATGGTGCTTGATGAATGGTGAATCATGATCAAATACACTATCAAATGTCCATAATCTTCAACTAGCATGGTCTTCACTGACCGTTGCACCAGGATTGATAGTTTTTAAAAAAAAAAAAACAGAAACTACTATTGTCGCTTGTTGACCTATTATTACTGATGGTGATAATGATGGCATGGTATATCGGACATCCAATTCCCATTGTCGTGTAAGTCTGCCGGGATGGTCGATGCTGCTTGTGATCACAACAAAAACTACCGGCCAGTGCAACATAGTAACATAGTATGAAGCCCTATTGTCATCAATCATTTATCAGCTATAACTTAGTTATATCATGTTATATCCACCTATCTCGTCATATAACCCCAAATAACCATCAACCAACATATCATATCAAAATTACCAAAAATCATGATATCATATTGAGTTGATGCTTGACATCCCTATCAAATTACCACATATTACCACATCATATTCATCAACCCTGTGGATATGGGTGGATCACAGCCGCAGCCGCAGCCACCGCCTTCGCTTTGACATATGCGCACCACAGCTTCACCTGCGAAATCTGGCTTCCAGCAACCAAAAAAGAATTGATGTAACCACCACAGTGGGTGAAAAATCAACAAAACATGGGAGTGAAGATAGTGAAGGGTCAACAGTTTAAGACCCTGCCCGCAAAGAAAATCCATCCTGTTCTTTTTGGCTGGAAATGCCACTCTTCTTCCCTTCTTATTCACTTGCTAAGTGTTCCGAACACGAATCATATTAACATGGAAACCCCTCACAAATGGCGGCTAAACCCGTTTTCCTGGTCATCATTTGTTTGTTACATGTCAAACTTCATGTGCATCTCAGAAACAAGCCGCATCCATAGCTTAAGAACATATCATCATCCATGTTTGATTTCTTACATGTCCTGTGGTGGACTGTGGTAAACCAAATGACCAGATATGTCAAAATCCCCAATGACTTAGCATGAATTATTTGGGGATGTTCCAGAATTCATGGTTCATCACCATATGGGAATGTTCCACGATTCCCACTAATCAAACTTTCCGTATAGCAAACAAAATCCCCAAATGCCATCAGATATCATCAGCTCAGCCCGGCGGACGCTGTAGGGATTTTGCTGTAGCTCCTGCTCATATGCAACGTCCGTTTCGCGCCTCAAACGGCGCACAGGTGGCTTTCCGAGCATGGAGATATCCATGGTATCAACATGTATCAACCAACGTGGGAAAACCAGCAACATTAATGGACACATGGTAAACATTAACCGCAAAAAAATGATGAGTCTGAGTTAGTGAATGCAAGCCTTCAAAGATGGAGATTCCATCAAGCTGTGTTATAAATATATAGTAATATATATATATATATATTATATATATATCATATTAGTGTTTATTTATTTATTTAACATTCTAAAACCACAGCGTGCTGGTCATGTACGACATGTTGGTGACTGTTCCACCATGGAAAATAGGAGAAGATTCTCAGGGAATCAGGCAGGTCATGTTTCGAAGGATATACCCTCTGTCAAGGGGATATCCCCACAAAATATGGCCTGAAATATGGTACAGTACCTTCATTTTAGGATCCTGAAATTTCCATTGACTCTGGTATTTTAACAGTGTGCTATGGAAAATGAACCATAGAAATACCAAACGGTTTTACCAATGAAAAACATGTGATTTTCCATAGCTTTTTGTATGTTTACTAATGGATATCCCAGGTACCCGGGGATCTGGGATGGCTCTACCATTTTCTGAGGCGAAAACAGCACGTCATCTGAAATTGCCTGCACCGGTGGTCTGCCAGCAAATTCTCCATGGAAAACTGCCATTCTCCATGGAAGCCCCAAGAAAACTTGTAAGATGATGTTCCTACGGAACACGGGATGGATTCTAAGTTTCAGTGCTGCAAATATGGCCATATGAAAAAATGGGTTGCTCCCAACACCCTAGACCCTAGACCGATAGATACAAGGCTGGAACAGTGCAAAAATGGGCAAATAAGATGCAAACATGACCCATTTTCCCCTCTTGTGGCTGTATTTTACCGATAATGATGGATTATCATTCCCTTATCCATATATCCCATAATAAGAAATATTTTCCCAATTATCATTGGGAATGCTCCGACAGGATTGTTTTACCCTGTCTGGTTGGTGGTTTTAACCATCTTGAAAAATATTAGTCAATGGGAAGGATTATCCCATATATGAAATGGAAAATAAAAAAATGTTCCAAACCACCAACCAGTGAATCATTTTTTAACCACTAGCAAAATCACTATTAACCACCATTAAACGACTATCAACCATGGAACCACCAACCAGCTGTAATATCTCTTCAGCGTTTCCGGGGTTCCACTTCTCCATCATTCCACTTTCGCCGCCGCAAAGCCTCCCATGAACCTTCCATCCACTGCGCCTCAGGTGCTCCACCATCACCCAGCCGTTGAAGCCTAAACCCTAAACCCCATAGAAAATCATAGAAATATACACATCATTGGAATGAATTGGAATGAATCCCCATGATTTCTATTCATGTTATGTATTTCCAACGGCTTTAAGAACAACATTTCAAGCCCTCGCACACACTTGGTTCGGACAAACCACATCAGCATTAAATTACCGCATGTGTAGTCAATGGCAAATTAACCCAATCTATAGCAGTTTTTTTATCTTACATTTTTACCTTCAACAAATGCTACTTCCAATCCAGGTTGTCTCCCCAATCATGAAGCGATTCAAAGCCTCTGAGGCACACACGGGCAGTGACAAACAGTGTCACTGTGGGATGGGATATCGCCCATCGAGCAGCTCGAAGTCGCGGCGACTTAAGCGCATGGATGTGGCCAACTTCACTGGGTTGAAAATCTACAGGACTCCTGATATTCCTGGGTTCAGCATGAACCACAGAAATAATAGTGTTTGCCCGATAAAAATGGGAAAAACACATGAAAAACCTTATCATCGTTTTCCACCCGTTTGAATTGCAGGCAGGTTTGGTGGGTATACACCATTTTCAAACACAGCCACATTGGAGATGTCCAGCAAATTCTCACCTAAACCAACTCTGGGACAGGAGTATTTTTCCTGATTTGCTCTGGACAGGCTGTGTCTTCCATATGGGTGAAAATTGAGCACGTCACCCACAAATTGGCCAAGAAGTATAAAAAACACCCAGATTCCATGACTCGCTGAACTTTGACCCACCGTCATGTCATGATATTCTCAAATTCAACCGGGGTCATGTGATGACTCATCAATTCAAAATATTCAAAGTCAGAGTTCTGGTGCCTTTTCCCATCTTTTCCCCGCACAGCTGTGACGTCCGCCATTTTGTGTGCATCATGACGACCAGCGCTGCAGGTGGCAAATTTCATGTTGATCCATGCCACCTGCAGCTCAAATGAAAAGACCTATGATCAGTGCTTGAGGAAGAGGTTCATTAAATCGTCCTCCTGGCCGAGCCGATCAGGGCATGCACTGGGAGCTTTTTGAAGAATTGCCATCTTCAAACTACGTTGGGTACCCGTCAAACATATTCAAAAAATTGCATATTCCAAGAGAATTTTGCTAGTCTTCCTAATCTTGATGAGCATCTCAGAGGGTGCCTCTGGCTTTCCGCATCTGCCTTGATCATCTTTGATCTGGTTTGGACATGAATTGGTTTATAAGCCTCGTTTACTACTTCGATCTACCATAAAACCATACTTCATCTGGTAACCAAGTTAGCCATCATAAAGCCATGATCAATTCACTTGTTTGTTGCTGAACAATTTCATCTGGTTGGTGGTTTCAACCCCTCTGAAAAATATAAAAATCAATGGGAAGGATGACATCCCATATACTATGGAAAATGAAAGTCATGTTTGAAACTTTGAAACCACCAACCAGATGATGTTTCTTAGAATGTTTGAGGGCCCAACATCCCATAGTTTTCCTATTGAAACTGAGGGCCTCATCCAAGATGTGGCGACAAATGGACTCGACCGACTCATCCACCTGGACCCCCGTGCTTTCTAGCACAAAAAACCAGCAAATATAGAGGTTTATAACAGGAAACATCCGGAAACCCATGGTTTCTAGATGTTTCTGGCTGTTTCTACCATCACATCATTTGGGGTTTCCAGATGTTTCATGATGTTTCTACTAGTTTCTACCATCAAATATAGAGCTTTCCTGTCTAGACATGCAATCCCTTCAAGCAATTCAACCAAACCAATGACAAAATGATCTACAATGGGAATCTGACCTACAAGAAAAACGGGTGAAACCCTATTTTGCATATAACAATCTCATGCTCCGCTGTTGCTAAACCTGCCCAAAAATGGTACGCCCCACTTGGACAGAACCAGCATGGAGGGGACCAGGGATTTCTAGGGAAGTGTTTGCTATTCGATGAAACCTTCTGCAGACAATCCTCCATGTATATCGATAAATGCATGATTAAACAAATGTGGAGAATGTCACCCTCCCAGTAATATGGGGGGTAGCCCACCAGAATGATCCGAACTCGCTACAATAATGTACTATACATATTTATATATATATACATATATATATATATATATACATATATATACATATATATATATATAAACATTTGTAAACTACAACTACACCCAACAAATGAGGCGAAGCCCGGTGTACTTCAGAGAATCGAAGTAATTAAAGATCATCCCATTGGGGGATTTTTCGACGACCAGGTCGCACTTACCCTGTAAATTAACAGTTCGACCCTGAATCCATAGCCTAGTTTTAATGGTTTCACTAATCTGCCAACCCCTATGAAAATGCCAGGGTATATGTGAATTTACCAGTAACTGTTAGGATTTGGATCATTGGACCAACTGAAAAGCATATGGATGAAGAACTCATTGGTTTATATCATTGGGATCCACCATATGATGGGATATTTGAAGGGTTATAGCACTTGATATATCTGGGTAAATTATCATATTTCACGCACCTGAATTGATTAAGGTCATAAAAGGGGATGATTTCCCTAGATTCCAGGCTTCGGGAGAACAGGGTTCGGTCGTGATCAAATTTACCCAGATTATGCATTAACATTCATTCTATCCCAGAATCTACCCATAATCATCCAGTAATTAGTAATTATGTCCATTATTATCCCATAATATCACCGTTTCAAGATTCATGGATGGGAGATGCCAATATTTTTAATATAGAAATATCCCATAATATCCCATTCATATCATCCCATTCATATCCCATACATTTTGGCCAACGGCCTTGCTAAAAGCAAGACATGCGACCTCCAAATCAAAGGAATCCACCATGACTCGCAACCTCCGGCGATTTCCCAGCGAAAATGGCTTATGATCATCCACTATTCCACAACATATATATATATACACATGTACATATATGTATATATATATATATGTATGTGTATATATATATATATATTATAGGTGTATATATATATAATATATATATAGACATACGTACATATAAAAAGGGTAGGAAAATCCCCGAACTAATCACCAACCAACAGCAGTTTAGCAGCCACTGCTCAAGTGAACTTGATGTACGGAAAGCTGCTCTCAGGTTTCCGCTTTCTCAACATCTCATCCGTTTGTTTCTTGGTGCTTAGCACCGACTCCATGCTTGCCGACTGGCGCAAACGATGCAAACCTGGTTCAGGCAAGGAGATCAACAGTCCACTGCAAATGATGACATCTTAGGATACTGAAGTTGTCAACATCCACCACTGCTCACCTTTTCTGTTTCATCACATGTTCATATTGTTCCGCAGTGAATTTCATGTGAAATCGCACTTTCAATATCTTGCAACTGTGTGCCATGTCTTATGGGGAATTAAACGCTGATAAGCAATAGCAGCAACTAGCAATACAGTGGTATGGATGTAGGACTAGTGGCAGTGGGTGATAGAACCAAGTACCGTGCATGCAATAGACACAGTATGGGATCAATGGAAATGGTGTATGCAATGGATATCCATAATCAATAGATACAGTTTGGAAATGGGATGAAATGGGCAGAAAGCAAAATCGCCCAATTTTTTTGGGAGCTTGCTTCAAGTGACGATCAGCATCACCTCTCCCCGTCGAAAGTGTAGAAATGATTGTGATGGGACTTTGGGAATGAGAGC
Organism: Cladocopium goreaui; assembly: GCA_947184155.2. Taxonomy (NCBI): domain Eukaryota; class Dinophyceae; order Suessiales; family Symbiodiniaceae; genus Cladocopium; species Cladocopium goreaui. The sequence goes on from CAMXCT020001114.1 coordinate 335,315, forward strand.
ATGCAGAATCGAGAGCAAAAACAAAGACCCATGTTGCTTGCCTCTTGGACGTACCGGATGCTGAAGGTACTCATGAACAAACCAAAGACCATCTTAAATAGGGAAATGAATGGAAATAAAGATAAACTCTTGGGTTTGGGGGTACCATAAGTACCATTGTCTTCAGACAAACCCATGAGTCCTAGAACATCACAGGTTGTATCACTGAGGAAATCGCTGCTTCGTTTTTGCTCCTCTTCTATGCGGGAGACGCATCGCCTTTATCAAGCTCTGCTGATGAAACTCTGTTCCAATGGTGAAACGATTAAACAAGCATGGCAATCCGAAGGCAAAACCAAGCAAAGTATGTGGAACTAGTAATTAATATAAATTATCCAAACATTCAAACATCATTATGTTCTTTTTTTGCAAAGTCGACACGTTCAACACAGAGACACGGAGCTCTCCCGGATTTTCTTCCCCTCAGTTCAGGGCCAAAGTGCTGAAGCACCACTCATTTTCGCCTGGCCCAGTCAGCCCAGTCGCAGGGGGGGACGCTTTTTTGTCCCAGATCAAGGGAGGTCTCAACAGCCAGAATTTATACAGGATGGCGCCACAGTTCGTTGGCAAGTTTTTTTTTCTTCGTCCAATAAGTAGGATTGATGGGCATATACTGTAACTAATTTGTCAAAGTGGATTATAAATCAACTTATAACTGGGGGGCACCATCCTGTATGTATACATATAGAAACCAACAGCCATCAAAGTTGACGACCCCTACTTTGCGTTTGAGATATCTAAAATATTCTAAAAGCCGGGCCTGTTGGAGAATGACAATGTGAATGATAATTTATAGTACATGGTTGCTTTTTAAGACACTTTTAAAGGGCAGATCCCCTGTAATCTTAGGGCAGAAATATGGTCCACTCCATTCAAATCGCCAGGATCCGTGCGGCCTTGTGCTGCGTCTCAGAAAGTCTGTGGAGACTCAGCGTCGCAAAGCGGGTCACCTCAAACCCGGGTGCTGGAAGTCATGACTTTCAGGCGACATGTACTGGTTGGTGGTTGAGCCACCCCTCTGAAAAATATGAGTTCGTCAGTTGGGATTATTATTCCCAATATATGGAAAAATAAAACATGTTCCAAACCAAACCAGAAAAGCCATGGTTGCTCTGTTTGAAACTGATCCGCATTCATGGTGGCTTTGAAACATATCTATGGTATCAATGACACAGTTCACACACCATGGCATATTGATGATAACGGGATATTGATGATAACACAATCACGCCATGGCTAATCCATGTGTCATTGGGAATTTCTGGGAAATGCTTCATACATGAAGCAATTCATATCAATTGAGTAGGTCTTATACATATATATATGAGGAGTAAAACGAATTGGTTTGATTTAAATAACACACATCTAATTGGCAATTGAGCAAACACAAGAATACTTAGAATATCAGTGCGGCTTTCTCCCTGTTGACAATTCAAGAACCACTGCAAATGCTCTTATGAATTCATCATTTCCGGATTGAGGGGCGCAGAACGACTTCGGAATCGATCTAGGCTGCTGCCACGTGACATTTGCCCATCCATTTCCATTGCTCAGAAGCACTGGCCTAGGTAAATCCACGGTCACTGATGTCACTGATACCTAGGCCCAGAAGATACCACGAATCATTGGATGGTTGCTTCAATCCGCCTTGAAAACGTAAAACATCGCTACATCGATATCATGCCAGGAATGGGAAATCATGGGAACCAGCGGATCTAGTGACTTTCTGCCCTCACTTTCTGAATTCCTGAACCAACGTATGCAAGATTCAGATCAAGACAGTGCTGCTGTTGGGTACTCTCTGGACACTGAAGTCAATGAACTAAGCTAAATTTCAAAGATTTACATTGTACATTCTACATCATTATACCCGAACAAGTTTTTGCAACCCGAATGATTTGCTTTTCTTGTTTTGGATTTTCTTGGGATTAAGCAGATCAACTCCCAAACCCCTTTGAAACTCGCGTCAATCAATGTGGATCAAAGAAGTGGATATGTAATATAATATCTCCAATCTGATTGGCCAGCGCATGTACGGCATTAACAAAGGTACCATTAAAAAAGAAAACACCCCCAAATTGGTTACCCCAACAGTTGCCCCAACAAAAATCATCATCTGCTCCGAAAATGACACACCCCCAATGGATTTCCAGACTGGAGCCCCAAGGCCCTTGAGCCCCTCGCTGCGATCCCAGGTCGGCTTTCGCCATGGGCGAAGCAAGAAACCAAAGAAACGAGGGCGTCGTTGCAGCTGAGATTGGAACTCCATCTTTGCAACAAGTCAAACATGAAACCATAAGGATTGCGAGTATTTCATAATATATCCCAGAAATGAAATCATATCTTTCGGACCTGACAATAAAGGCTCAACATGGCTAACTTCAACATAAATCAACTCAAAGTTAGTATCTCCAAACAGCGAAGTGCCCCAACTGACCACGTTGTTTTTTGCTGTTTGAAATGACCACGCGTCATCTCCCCACTGAGCCAAACATATGCAGATGTGGTGCCGTTGGTGCCCGGAACCGGGCGCGACCAACTCGGGTCAGGAAACCGATTTGGCCCGATTTACTGTTGATGGAGTTTGTTCTTTTGGGAGTTCATCAACTTGAGCTATTTGCCATCGGGTTTGTTGTTCTGAGGTTCCTGTAACAATTGAGATAGTTTCTATAGCTTGTCCAAGAAGGATTGAAAAGAGGTATCCAAAAACTGAAGCATCAACTGAAATTTGGGTCCCCAAATAGAATCTGCAGATTCGATTCTTGGGTCCCCCAGTCAGTGAAGAATGATCTCCACTTTCCCACCTTAACTGGTAACTCGTAGCCACTCTCCGGTCCACCCGTAGCGGCCGCATCTTCCGCATCCGCTCAGGCGCGTTGGGTCCATCCGGGGGGAGGAGACAAAAGCGCCTCCTCAGTTCTGGAATTCCACCACCAACTGGCACCTGGAGGACACTGAGTTCTGGAGCTGGAGATCACTGGCTTGGCTTAGTTCGAACCATTTTAAGCAGAAATCATGGTTCTTATAATATACATAATAAAAATGTATGTATGTATATATATATATGATCAAATATATGTGTTTCTTGGAAACGTTCCCATCATCCATCATCCAATTCTGAGCAATGATCATCATAAAATGGGAGAGACTCTGCCCACCTGGGAAATATCATATACATATATATATATATATTATATAATTACATATATACATATATACATATATATATATATGTATGTATATATATATGTATATATATATAACAATGCGAGAACATCAAATAATGGGTGAGTGTCAAATGTCTTGATTGCAGCACAGCATGGTGAGGCTGTGAAATGCCGGGTTCACGAAGCCCAGCAGTGGCTGAAACATGACATCTCCCAAAAGCAGTCCTGTTTCTGGATGGACATACTCTTCCCACTCCTGATTCATCACGCGCTGCCAGCAACGAACAGCACAAACATCGCACATCTGGGAATCTGGGAAGTCATTGAAAAGGATCAGGAAATATTCTTGAAGTCAAGCAAGGCGTGTGTTCTCTCTCAACACAATGAACATTGAGACATCCCTCTATTTTGTTCAGGCACAGCAAACATATTGAATAAACATAATAACACAATAAAACATTGATAATACCTTGCAAAATCATCCGAAATCTGTGTCCCTGGGTCTTGCATCTTATTCCATACCCATCTAGGATCCCAAAGCGTTGCAATTGGGTATACCATTTTGGAACCAGAAAGGCAGGCATTGGTAGTACTGAACCATCCAATTTGGGCATTCATTCCGATTGAAACGAGGATCCATTCATAGTTGCTTGAGAGTGCCTGTGGTGCTGTTTTTTTCACCCATCTTCCACAGTCAAATGTCATTGGTGCAAGAAATCACTCTTGTGGATTTCAAGAAAATCCCCAACAATCACAAAATGGATACTTTATACTGGAAAATGGGATCACAACAATATAAAATTATCCTGCGGCAGTCCTGAGCAGCTGAATCCTCTTCCTGAACCTGTGGCATGGTCTGTGACGGCTGCTGTGGCTGCCACTATTGGTGAATGTCCCGGTAAGCGTGGCGATGGAAACTCGCCATTGGGGGTTCCATAAATGGTGATACCCAAAAATGGATGGTTTATAATGGACAATCCTATTAAAATGGATGATTCAGGGGTACCCCCATTTTAGGAAATTTCCATTTATGTAGATAATTTTCCCGCTGGTAATCCTACAGGGCTGGATGCTATACATGGAGGTTACAATGGGAAAATCCGATGTACATGGGGGAGTTTCCAGCTAGCAATGTTTGATGAAAATTGGAGGGTACCTCCGGAAATGTATTCAGGATGAGGATTTGCCATTGTTGAATTTTCCACTTTGAAGTTGGGATGCCCACATGGTACATGTTTCTGCTACAGTATCCAATAACCTACCCGTAGAAACAACCATCCTGGCTTAGATCGAATAGACACTTGGAAGGTCCCAAAGGCTCGCAAACAACATGAAGATTGAAATATGAGTTGAATTCCACCTACTCCAGGAGATATGAGGGTCTTATGTGTGTACAACATATGTAAAGAAGTTTGAAGATACATACCTGGTTGGTGGTTGAGCCACCCCTCTGAAAAATATGAAAGTCAGTTGGGAGTATTATTCTCAAATATTCTCAATATATGGACAAATAAAACATGTTCCAAACCACCAACCAGTAGAGGTGATTTGCCGATATTTACCTATTAAAAGTGGTGATTTTCCATATGATAATGACTAACTAACAGGTATAATCGTGGCTTAATAGTGTTTTTTTTTGTGGTCAAATGAGATCACCTATCAACGTATGTATTTGTTCTGCATCCCAGGATCGATCGAATCTGGGCTGATAACGGGCTGACGGCAATGCTCAAACTTGACCCTGGTGCTTGTAATCCAACCAAATATTGAAGCTCATTAATGGCTATGTAGTTCACTTAGTTAAACGTGGAAACTGCCCAACAAATGCGGAGAAAAACCATTTAACATGCTATTAAGTAGTGGTGAGAGACTTTTCTATCTTTCTTGGGGTTGCTACTGCTACTGTCTATAATAAACAGAATCTAATCAATTAACATAAAACAAGGCTTCGTCAACCAGCCTTAGTTCATCAATCAGGATAAATTGCAATTATTTGCCAGCCTGAAATTGTGTCGTGACTTCGCAGTGAGGTCGTGAAATAAACCACCCAGGTCGTTGGTCATAATCCAATCAAATTTGATTGTGGCGGCTCATGTTGACATGTGTTAGCAACTTAATTAGTCATTCAAGTCATTCAATGGGTGCAATCCAAATGATTCAAAAAACATGTCCAGCCAATAACTTATTAACCTATATTAACTTAACCGTTGATCAACGGTTGTAACAAATTGCTTATAAGATCTTATAATCCAATCTTCACGTGGTAAAATCCAAGCACCATCCCGCGTCATCCGCAGTCAGCCGCGCCTCTGGAGGTGGGTCTGGGACATACCAGCCACTCTCCTCGGAATTCTCCAGCGATTTTTTTCGGGCAGAAGTTCTGCCCGAAACATTTTTTAAGAAACCATTGGATATAAGGTGGAGAAACATTATGATAGAAACCCCTATTTTTTTACATATCCCATGACGGATCCATGGTGCTGCTATATGGTGTGCCATGGATCCCATCAATATACCCCCTTTGTGTTAGCATATATACCAGCAGTCATCTTGATGGAAACAAGCCATGTAGATAGGCCACATATCGGATGGATTAAAAGCAAGCGGTACTGAACACAAGTCAAACGTGATAGTTTCCCTTTTAAATAGGTGATTTTCAGGGTCTATGTTAATTTACTGGAGGGCAAATCTATTCAGTCACCAATACTTATGATATCTGATGATATCGGATGATGGCAAGAGGAGGACAGCGCAAAAAAATAGGATGCTTCATACTGAAGCAACATACTGGGGTGATTCCTGAAACACAAGCTATTCCTTGGGTGAGTTACCATTCATGGATCATTGGAAGGTAGATCAAGGCATATTACCATCAAAGAGTCTGTGCCTTTTTGGGTCACTGCATGTCACTGCCACATGTTGACCCTGTCACAACAACAACGTTGCATGATCGTAACCTGAACTTTCTCATCCGATTCATCCTAACATGGGGACGCCATGGCATAACATGACCTGCCAGCGCATGTTCATATGTTCCCAGTCAGTGGAATGCACGACTGTAAGTGTCAAAATCTGTTGTGGACCTTGAAAGGAATGGCTCAGAACTATTTGGGCCATATTTGTCCCAAATATGGTTTGGTTTGTTCGCTGCTCGCTCGGAACCATTGACCCAAAATAAATTCGGTTTGTAGACTGCAGTCTATAGTCATTGCATCAATGATAAACACATGTGTGGCTGCATTGGTAGCCTGTGCCTGTCCTTCACCCCTCCTCAAGTGCTATGATTCCGTCGCAGCACTGGTTGGCTAAGGCGTTGACAGCCAATGGATGCACTGCTGCAGGATTGGCCTGTTCAAGCGACCAGCTAGGTTCCGTGCATCCCACCTAGTAGGGGTTAAGATGCTTAGATACCCACCTTGAAATGGGGTTACCCCCGGACCATTTTCGTATTGAAACCCTATGGAGTTTGGGGATCCCCCATTTAAAAAGAAACCCCCACGATTAGTACATGCATGAAACGCCTCATCTAATCGTCATTAACAGTGCAATCAATCGCTTGATCCACTTGCTTAGGATTTGCAGGTATGAATTGGCCTGCATTCCATCATTCCCTCCATGCCATCTGTTCCCTGGATTTGCATCATCCTTGCGCACAAACATGTGTCTAAGCCTATGCATCCACAAACTTAAACATGTTCTCGGCTTGTTTGCTCTGTATATCTTGCGTTCAGGCCTTCAGCAACAGCCTTTCAGACTCTGTCAGGCGCTATGTCTGCAACAGGAACATCACATGATTCAGGAAGTACATCCCACCGAAGAATTGAGGCATCAGGATGAAATTGCCATGATCACAAGCTGTGCCATGACAAGCCATTGAGATACTCTGCATTTGGATCCTCCCTGTCAAAAGATTGGGCATATGTAGGTCAATCAGTCAACTATACATGTGGCCGTGGTCAAAACGGGGATCCCTAGTAGGGAGTCCCACTAGTTTTGGGGTGGAGAATGACTGTCCATCTGCACGCCGAAATCCAATCTGAAGATATGGCTATGTCTGAAAATGGCCTAGAGCCCAAACAACATCAAATAACATCAAATTCAAATAACAATTTTTATAGGGAAAAAGGTTGATAAACCGCTGGAATTTGGGGGTATGCCGACGACAAGCCCGCTTTGCACATCACCTCCATTTGGTTCAATCACTTCACTGTGCATCCTAATGGTCTGACAACCTTTGTGATCGCAAGTCTCCTATTCATCGGGTTTATGTATCCCAGGACTCTCTGATAGACAGGGTGATCAGCCATTTCCAACCATCTTTGCTGGATAAACATTACCATTTTCTGTGTTTAATCCGGATTCTGATCATTTATGGTGTGCATCACTGTTTTGACGATCCAACACAATTTGTGCCGCTTACATACCCTATTCCAATGGTCACGACCCAACCATCATGCCCAATTATGAGTGGGTAAATATACAGTATGTGTTTTTCTTTATTATACTACATCCCAATTGTTTTTAAACGTGTACCCTCTCAACATCCGTTGTTCCACTTGAAACAAATAGTTTCGACGGTGTATTCTTGCATTCAAATCCAACAATCCACCCCAAGTTCAAAAAAAACATCTTTGAAACTTATCCTCTGGTAAATTAACATAGATCCTGAACACACCCAATGTTTAGTGGAAAGTAGTCTTTCAACCCCTGTCTGCCAGGGTCTATGCTTATTTACTGGAGGGTAAGAAACCAACTATAGCCAACTGTCATCAACTAATCTGGTTGGTGGTTTTAACCATCTTGAAAGATATGAAAGTCAGTTGGGAAGGATGACATCCCATATATTATGGACAATAAAAAATGTTTGAAACCACGAACCAGCAATGCACCAGTTTTCATCATTTTCCATTTCTTTAAAGCCAACGAATCTCGGAAGAGGAACCTCGGGATGGACGATTTTCACCTGGCCCATACCTGGCACCTCGGAAATTCAGGGAAAATCATCCATCAATGGAGCTTCATTGTTGAAACCAAAGTTTTTTTTGAATCTGGTTACACCAATGGTTTCAAAAACTATTACCAATACCAATCAAAAATCACTGGAGTCATGGTTTGAAAAAACAATCTGGGTTATAAGTTATTATCAACCATTATTGTTGTATTTTTTGAAAAATCATTGTTGTAACCATCTGGGTAAATTGTAACAACCCACTAATCTGAAATAAGGCTTCTCTGGGATAATTCCCCTTACTAACCATGATTCCAGTAACGTCGCAGTGAGGTCGTTATAATAATTTACCCAGAACCATGTTTCATCATGATTTATGACACGAGTGTATTTATGAAAAATCATGAACATATATCAAAATCAAATGACCGTTACCAATGCTTTTGATTGATGGGCATGATAATAATGACTGCACACATGGTACCTATTTGTGGCTTATCATACTTTATCCGTTTATGGAAATGTTGATGATGAATGAACATGTACAAATACAATGATTTACCACCATGTTCGCAATGTTTTTTGCCATAACTTTCGGTATTCCTCATGGACTGCACACTTTCATGCACAAACTGTGTGGGTATAAAGAACTACTACATTGACATTTATATCATATATCTATAAACAAGCATACATAGGTGATAGCTGAAAAAACAGCGTATGATAGGTTTCATTTTTCTACTCAAGATCACAGGTGAGAAGCTCAAATGATTTGAAGATGAACATGTACACAATGAGGACATATGATGTATCTGTATATATATATATTAAAATATATATATTGTCGTTCATATAACTTTTTGCAACTAAGACAATATACTAATATACACAACTATATTACCACCGATCAAAATGAACCTAATTATCTTGACAAACAGTATAAACAAACACCATCAACAATACATGCTACATATATACATACATATGTATATATATATACAT